>APFE030081965.1:0-91673 GCA_000404065.3 Pinus taeda | reverse complement strand
TTTTTTTTTTGGTGTTGCTTCCTTCAAATTGTGGTTTCTGCTCTATTGGCGATTGAACAATGAGGACCCCACGATACAAATTCTCACCGCAGAATACAACTCTTCGACAGCACCAATCCCGTAAAGAATTTATTTTTGAAACCTGTACATACAATCGTTTTTCTTTTTTTTTTATTCAATTATATTTGCTTAGAACAATAGAGATGATTGTTTGTTGTTTTTTTCGTATTTTCCTTCATTGTTCCCTATATGGAACAGCACTTTTCGTGTGTGTTTTCCTTTGTTGTTTCCCACAGGGAACAGTTGTTGTTCCCTATAGGGAACAACACTTTTGGCGTGTATTTTTCTTTGTTGTTCCCTACAAGGAACAACACTTTTCGCATGTGTTTTTCTTTGTTGTTCCTTACAGGGAACAACACTTTTGGCGTGTATTTTTCTTTGTTGTTCCCTACAAGGAACAACACTTTTCACGTGTGTTTTTCTTTGTTGTTCCCTATAGGGAACTGCACTTTTGGCATGTGTTTTTCTTTGTTGTTCCCTACAGGGAACATAACTTTTGGCGTGTATTTTTTGTTGTTGTTACCTATAGGGAATAACACTTTTCGCGTGTGTTTTTATTTGTTGTTCCCTATAGGGAACAGCACTTTTCACATGTGTTTTTCTTTGTTGTTCCTTATAAGGAACAATTGTTGTTCCCTATAGGGAACAACACTTTTGGTGTGTATTTTTCTTTGTTGTTCCCTATAAGGAACAACACTTTTCGCGTGTGTTTTTCTTTGTTGTTCTCTACAGGGAACAGCTGTTGTTTCCTATAGGGAACAACATTTTTGGCGTGTGTTTTTATTTGTTGTTCCCTATAGGGAACAGTTGTGTTCCCTATAGGGAACAACACTTTCCACATGTGATTTTTTTTGTTGTTCCCTATAAGGAACAACACTTTTTGCGTGTATTTTTTTTTGTTGTTCCCTACAGGGAACAGCACTTTTGCATGTGTTTTCTTTTGTTGTTCCCTTCAGGAAATAACACCCTGTGAGTATTTTTTAGAACACCCTTTCTTCCCCTTTCATGATCATTCCTAGCCCATCTCAGTTCACTCTTTATGATTCTCTTTATGGCATGAAGTGCACTACTTTTATGAGGACAAGAATTATGGAGTCTATTGAGGCAGGTGAATACCCTTCACGTTATGATCTTTAACATGACAGCTCCTTGATGATAGACTCTTTTTAAGAAGAGGGACAATTATTTATATACTACTTTACTGCATTGTTTTCTGTTGTACATGATATTGATTGATGATCTTAATACCTTATTGGTTCCACCATTCTTGGTTATAATCTTCTCTGTCTGTAATAAATGAGATTATTGGTATATTTTATTTTCTACTGACATGTTCAACTTCTTCCACCATCCCTACTCTTAAGGAGAACTGAGGCTCCCTCTATTTATCATAAAAATGTGTAATAACGACAAAATTTTGCCTAGAAATAGAGGATAGGGGGTCTCATTAAGAGCCAACCTACCATGTTCATAAGGATGTAGCGAAGTGACATTCCCACTATGGCCACCACCCCAAGGTTATGATCCATTGGATAGCCAAAATATCCTTGGAATAGGAGGTCTCATCACGAGCCGGCGTGATCACTTTTGCTACATCCCAGTGAATGGCAGTGTGGTTATCTGGTTACCACGCCAGCACATTGATCTCTTCTATAGAACAACACTGGAACTCTCCATTTATAAATTGAGGATCCTGGCTCATATGGGCTAAAAAGCAACCTTGTCGAGGCTATTGACGCCTACTGGCAGCAGAGGCTCTGCTTATAGTATTGAAGTTATATCTTATCATCAATTATTACTATAATACCCTTTTCTTATTCTTTCTTTTTATCGGAGAATTTATTTCCTTAATTTTTCCCTGTTTTGAACTTTTATGCATGAGAAATTGTTTTTCGATCAATCGCATCATTTTCGGCTAGAATACCGTCAGCAAAGCATCTTTTTGGCATATTGTTGTACTTTTCTTTTTCGCATAATTTATCATCAATCCAAAGCATCCTATCTCTTATTCATAACTATCTTTACACACTCTGCTCTCATTATAACCGTATCTCTTGCCGTCCTTTCGTTAATATACATACTTTGTCTCATTTCCTGCCATATCTTTCACCCTTGTACTTTGTCGTCAGAACAACATTTTTCCTATGCTTTACGGTCATACACACCCTTTTCCAATTGGAGGGGGAAGGTTATTCAAAACTTTTTTATGATTGAAATTTTTGCATACAGCTTATCTGTTGTTGTTCAAAACTAAAACTCTGGATTCAAGAAATTCGCATGCAAAATAGTGATTTGTTTACAGGAGAACAACAAGTATGGGGGGAAACTATATTCGCAGTAAATCCACTTTATTGCAACTAACAGGAGAGGCTTGAGCAACTCGCGGACAGGATGTCCTTGCATGGCTTCCACCTTTTGCATCACTTTCAGCATCATCTCAGCCAACATTAGCTTCAACAAATGTCAGTCCATACATGTCATTCCACATTTTTTTTATAGGTAAAACTTGAGGTAAAATAGCATAATTTTATAATTTATTACAAATTTAGGAGAATTTCATGAAAATCCATTGAGCATTATTTATCATCATTCATTCCACACCTTTACCACTTCCCATTTTTCAGAGACATATAATCTTTCAGATTGGGAGAGTGTTCCTTTCATTTATTTCTTTATTATGACCATACCATTATTATTTTTTATCATCCATTGATGTTCTTATTCATTCCCAACACCTCCCTTATTCCATGTTGTTTTACACCAAGCATAGATTTCAACATATTGTAGCAACCACCCCAATTTGTTTTTCTTTAACATTGCATGATGGCATGTTAACTCTCCAGTTTGGGGGAGGAATTGCTACACATGATGAATGTTTTCTACTTTATTTCTCATTTAAGGCATACAATTTCATTTTTATATAGTGCAGAAATTGATTGGTGTATATCTTTAAAGCTATGAACTGAATTCTTGTGATTTTTGGATAACAAAGAGGTATCATTAAAATACACAAACCCAGACAATTTCAAGTTAAATTAATTTGTCAAATTTCTGAAATCATGCACTGTCAGCTACAACCATTTTGTTTATATCTCATGATTTGTACATCAAAAAGATCTAATTTTTGGATCATAGAAGCATTAATATAGTAGAAATCTACCTGCAAAATTTCAGCAAAATCTGATTAGTAGTTTTTGAGAAAATGGTTAATGAAGTTTGTTGTTACTTATATCATATTTTGTTGCAACATCATATACATATAGTTGAACGTCAATGTAAAAATTGTTACGCCTTCATCAACAATGCTAAAATTGAATATTCATTATTTGAGGAAGAATTCTTTTGTTCCATCCATTTCATGAGTTGGGATGAATAATTTTTGTATTATTGCTTGATTAATACAGAGTCTTCGGGTTGCATGAGGACATGAAATATATTCAGTTTGGGGTGTGTTGGGCCGCTAATATGTCATTATTATTATCACTTTTTAACACCTATTTCATCCATTTCTACCCTTCTTTATCACGTCATTTATCATGATTTATCATATAATTCCATTTTATTATTATTTATTCTCTTATAGATAAATATTATTTCTTCTCCTTTAGTTTTAATAAATTAATGATTATTATGCATGATTTTACCAATGATGGTTTATTAATAAATTTGTTGTAACATCACTCACCATTTTAGCCTCCAAGATATTTTCCAGATTGCAGATTTGATCTCCAACTCATCATTAAATATTCCAACTCAGAAATTCCTGGAATAAGAAGTGACAGTTTTGCATTGGATGTTTCAGGCAAATGGAGAAGAATCTGGAAAATCTGAAACATGAGTTTTGTTTAGAACGGGCCGAATTAGTTTTGTAATATTTAGTTTCCCAAATCCGGTCCGTAATAAGAGAAACGGAAGGTTCTCTGAAGATGTTTTTCTCAGATTCGCTGTTGTGGCCGGTTTCCAAATTATCTCAGTTGCAATACGAAATTCGACCTATTCCTGTTGAATGTTGATGGAAAGATATTTTATACATGATCTTGCTGATCAATTTGTTGTGAACAATCCAATTTTGTTATGGGAATCATTTTGTAATCATCTCTATTGTAACTTCTTCGTGCTCTCTGTGTATTTAAATGAAAACAGAGATCAAAGAAGCGAATTCATGATGGATCATTAGAGACGGGATAGGATAGGATAGGAGGAGAAGGGATAATGGAGAGATTTTGATATATAAATGTAATCATTGTTGAATTATAGGCAGGCTATGTTATTTTATTTTCATTCAATGAAAGAGTTTGTTGATTTCCGTTGACGCGTGCAGATCGAATCGAATGAGACGTGTTGATTAAGCTTGAGTGGTTTTTTTAATTCTCCGGTTACTTTAAGTTCTTTCCTCCCAGAAGTGGCAAGGGCCCGCCACAACTGGGAGATCTAGCTAGATTAGCACCAGCGCTGTAGATTTCCACTACTGATTTCATTTCAATTCTGTCAATTCTCTAGGGTGTGAGTGTTAATTTCATTGCAGAGCGCATGTTAATTTCATTACAGAGTGTTTAATTTCTAGCATAAGCGTGAGTTATTTTTACATAGGCAGGTGTGGATAAGGCGTCGATTAGAGCATTGATTTCATTTTCTTTCATTTACAGCATTGCATAATAGGGCATATGTGAGAATGTGGTTATTATAGAATCAGCTGAAAGAGATTGGTTAATGCTTCTGAACTCTCGGTTGACATCATTTCCATTTGAATTGCTTAATTGAGATTGAGTGTGATTTAGATAGAGTCAGCTAGAAGAGATTGGTTAATGCTACTATGCTCTTGGTTGATGTTATTTTCAATTGAATTGCTTGCTTCAGATTTGATTATGGTTTTGCTTGAGATTAAGTCTTGATGCTTAGATGTATTATTTCCTTTAAAAGTTACAGCTTGAGATTTATGGTTGCATCTATTTACTCTTGTATTGAATTTAATAGATTATCTTACATCATTACTCTCTGGATTTATAGCTTGCACATATTGTGTACACTCTTGAAACAAAAATACTTACCCAAGTTGATAATTAATGTGAGGCAATTAGGAGTTTTAAAAGACACCTTTTAGCACCCAACACCATCCATCTAGCTTATCTCTCATGAGCTTATTAAGACATCGGACCCGGCTGACCTGTAACTTGCATACGTAATATATATATCTTGTCAGATTTCCTAACCATATAAGGCCAAATAAGAATTCATTAAACCCATGAGCCATTGATCCATAAGGGTTTTCCCATCCATTTCTCTTAGAAATTTAAATAGAGTTCAAGGTCATAATTAAACACCAGAGATAACCCATTCCTTAGGAATTGCTCATAAATCAGTGTTATAGAAATTGATATTCATTAGCCTTACCCTATGCTTTTTCCAGCAAACAGGAATACATAGAACATCAGCATTATACAAGGATTCATCCCTCTTAATAATGAAACACAGTGGTTGTTTCCCAATTCACTTTTTGCAAGAAAACTAATTATTGATAGAGATTTAACCATCTCTTTGTCCTTAGACCCCTTTTGGCTATTTTCAGGTTGTTATTAACACAGAAGTAACATTTGTAGCATTTTGGTAAATGAACCAAAATCATGCATTGAGGATAAATACCAACATTCAGTTTTTGAATTCATCATGGGCACTCAGCCCTCCATACACATAATGTAATCAATAGAAGACATGTACCTCAAAATAAGCACACAAAACATGTTTATTGCCATTATACGATTTAAGCACACATGATTATCTCAAGTGCATAGGTCCAACCACCTCATGCACCTAGCAAATGTGCTAAGTTGTAAGATCATAACATATATATAGAGATCAGGACTACAACTATTTCTCCTAATTCACACAAAATCTCTTCATTTTCCCAAAATCATGTAAGAACCATTCCATGCATTCATAATGTCATATAAATAACACAATGAGCAATGTTATGAGGTCTACATTCATACATAGCTACATGAATACTTATCTGGTAATAAAGGACCCAACAACTAATATTGGGACTCTAACTGTCCACCCAACCTTAGATTGGCGTGTGCAACAATATTTCTTGCAACCAATCACCACTAAGCCAGATTTCAGAGCTTGAGGAAGGGTTCTCAAAGGAGCTTCTCACACCTTCAACGCCACTAGGAATATAGAGATCCTCCTATCTCCACCCAATAGCCAAGTAAAGAAACACCCCATGCCTCCACCCTAAACTAGGCACCCAAAGGACACTGTAACATTGTAGCCCCACATTCTGAGATGAAATCTCTTTGTCTCTGTGTTCCACAACAAGCTTATCCCTGCTACACTTTAACTTCCTTGTCGTCCTTCCTTCTTGTTTTACTCCCAGGTATTTTTCTCCCCTTCTTTGCTCCTACATTAGAAGAGTCCAATGTTGGTGTATGGATGCTTTCACTATCTCTTGTACTATTTCTTGTTAAGTCAACTCTCTTTCTGGCTCCTCCTACGTTATTGCATGATTCCTTCTCAACATACCTATGTTCTTTAATATTTTCCTCGAGAAGCATTTCCCCACGATTGTCACTTCATTGTTACCACCACATCCTCCATTTGCATCGATCTACTCTCTAGCCATCAACTCATCCTTCTATTTTTGTGTGTGGTCGTGGGGATGTTGTTATTCCAATTCCCCCAAGCCACTCCTTGTCCCATTGGCCTCTTTCTCTCCCAACCTATCAGCATTTTCCACAACTCTTTTAATTTTATTCTTGTTGTCCAGTTGAACCCAATCAATCCAATTAAGGCACATCAGTTGTCCCATGACTGGTTTTAATAACCACTTCCTCTAAATTCCCAAGCAACCTCCTCCCCAAGCTCTGAAATCTATGTCCCATATCTCAGCCTTTTATATTTTTATTTGCAGCATTATTATAGTTCTTTGTAAGAGAAAAATTTACCCAAAGGGGTTGTCACAAGGAAATTCCTAACTCATCATAAATATGTTCTAGAAACCTTAGAATGATACCCAAATACACAATGTTTCACTGAGTTGGCGACTGGAATCTCTCCTTATCTAGGTCTCCTCCCTCATTACCCTCATTCTAGCTATTATTCCAACACATGTTCGATGGTTCAGTAATAAAATAGCAAAACTGCTAGCTAACTATGGGTGTTTAGATTCCTTTCCTGTGTCATCCACCTAGAACCTTTTTTCATACTCCCCTTTTAAGGCCATGTGTTTGTATTTTCCTCAGAAATACCTTCCAACCCCGAATGGCATAACTATCCAAATAGAATGGGAAGAGGGGTGCGGGTTGTCATTGTCCCACCTGACTAAAGGACCAAGGGATGTGGCAACATTCCCCTACGAATAATTTATGCCTCTGATATTCAGCATGTGAACTATCAATCTAGTTAGCCACACCATGGATGTAATGTATTTGGAGATGACCTAGTTACCATTTTGCAATTCGTTAGTCGATCTCCCACTCTTGCATCTCTAATGCGGGAAAGGAATTCACACATGGCTCTAAACCCACATCTACATTTCAAGCTCAATTTTGAGGAAATTAGAAAGCAAGGATAACTTATTTTTAATCTTGTAGGGACTGGGAAGGTCTTTGCATGGTGCTATCTACAGTTATGCCTTGTCGTGAGCTAAACTTTCAAAAAGCCACTTTCTACTCTGGGAACTATGCAATTCAAGGGATTTGCTTCACTCTCTAATCTATGGTAATGTAATGAACCTGGCAATCTTGGTTTTCTATGCAGATATTATTCAGTATTATTTTTCCTCCTGCAGATTGGTCAGCCCTTCATTTGTTTTGGTGCTTAGACTCTCTACTTTTCATTTCTTTATTAGAAAATTATATATTACGGAGCAATGGAACACATAAAATATTGCAGAAATATAAACACAGAGAACACATAAAACAAGAGAGACACAGATATACGTGGTTCACCCAGTTTGGGCTACGTCCAACCCAAACAGCCAGTCCTTCCTTTCTATTATCCAGCAAAATGAAGAAACAAAACCTACAGTAGATATGTTGTAATATCCTCTGTTTTCTCTCACAGTCTCACCTCTCTACTTCTCACTCGGAGAATACACATATATTACATAGACTCAATACAATGCCCTCATACAAAGAGAGGGGTTGCCTTCTAGGGCATAAAACCCTAAACTAAACATAAGTTCTACCGTCAGATCATCCGCCTAATGAACAGCGCAGATTGACTAGAAATTACTATACCTTTACAAGGCAATTTTACATCAGCCCCCGCCAAGGGACCACTGGCCTCCGGACCCTCCAGCCGGGGGGGATCGGACCCCCGTGGGGGGGACAAGTCCCCCTTGCACCCCCCCACGTGGAGGGGTGTACAAACTTCCTGGGGTATACATCCGGCTGAAACAAAGACCTCTGAACAATCATGCTCCACACACAACAATCTCCCACTTGGAGAATGATTGTAGCACTCCATCACTGCTTCATTTGCTGGACAATGACTCCTCTTTGGACCTGGTCGTTTCTCATCTTCATTGTCATCCTTGAAGACCAATTGAAACCGAGCATATTCTCAGTTTCTCCCTGGTTACAACTTTTGTTAGCATATCTGCAGGATTCTGGCTAGTGCGTATCTTTTCCAGCTTCAACTCTCCATCTTCCAACACTAATCGTATGAAATGGTACTTGAGTTGTATGTGTTTAGTCCTGGAATGAAAAGTTGAGTTCTTTGCAAGATGAATGGCACTTTGGCTATCACTGTATAACGTGCCCATATCATGCTCCTTACCCAATTCACCCATAAACCTTTGTAACCAAATCATTTCTTTACTGCCTCTGTAAGCAGCAACACTACTCTACTATCTGTTGTTGATAAGTGCAACAACACTTTTGGATTTTTGGAAACCCAACTGACAGTTGTTCCACCAACAGTAAATACATATCTTGTAGTGCTCCTCCTGTTATCTCTGTCACCTGCCATATCTGCATCAACAAATCTTTGTAGAGAAATGTTTGAACCACCAAAGCATAATGCTTGATTTGTGGTACCTTTCAAATATATGAGAATCCATTTCACTGCCATCCAATGTTCCTTTCCTGGATTGTTTATGTACCTGCTTACAACTCCCATTGCATCTGCAATATCAGGCCTTGTGCAAACCATTGCATACATTAAGCTTCCAACTGCTGATGCATATGGAACTTTAGACATATAATCCATGTCTTCTTGGGTCTTTGGGCACATTTCCTTACTAAATTTGAAATGGCTAGCAAAAGGTGTACTAACTCGTTTTGCATTGTGCATATTAAATCTTTTCAACACCTTTTGTATGTACTCATTCTGAGACAATTTTAATTTGCAATTTTTCATGTCTCTAGTTATTCTCATACCAAGGATTTGTTTTGCAGCTCACAAATCCTTCATTGCAAATGAATTTTCCAAATTTCTTTTGAGCACATTTATTTCTTGCATGTTAAACCCTGCAACAAGCATGTCATCTGCATACAATAAAAATATAATATAGCTGCCATCATTTTGCTTTTTCAAATAAACACAATGATCAGAGTGACATCTAGTATAACCTTGTTCAGACATAAACTTGTCAAATTTTAGATACCACTGCCTTGGAGCCTGTTTTAAGCCATACAAGCTCTTCTTCAACCTGCACACTAGTTTTTCCTTCCCTTTCACTTCATATCCTTGTGGCTGCTACATATATATCTCTTCCTCCAAATCCCCATGGAGAAAGGCTATCTTTACATCTAACTACTCAATATGCAAATCTTCAACTGCCATTAGACTTAAAATAGTTTTGATTGAAGTCATTATAACAACAGGAGAAAATATTTCATCAAAATCAATACCTTTCTTCTGTGAAAACCCCTTCACCACAAGTCTATCTTTGTACCTCTGTTTTCCTCCATCTTCTTCCTTCAGCCTGTAAACCCATTTATTCTTCAATGTAGTTTTTCTTGCAGGCAACCTGACGAAGTCCCAAGTCTAATTATGCATTAAGGAGTCCATCTCTTCTTCCATGGCTACCTCCCACTTCTTCCTGCTTTCAACCTGCATTGCTTCTTCATAACATTTGAGTTCACCAGAATCAGTCAACAATAAATAATATAACGAAGGAGAGTATCATTCAGGGGGTCTACTTATCCTGGTAGGTCTTCTAACACCACTTTCAAGTCTCAATCTCAACCAAAGCTTTCCATTTCTTGAAAGTATCAAATACATCAGATTTATTCTTAATACAATAAATCCAAGTTTTTCTAGTTGCATCATCAATAAAAGTAACATAATAATGAGAGCCACCGAGAGATGATACTTGAGAAGGTCCCCATACATATGTATGCACAAGCTCTAATTTTTCGCTCTTCTTTAGTTTTCGAACTCTGAGAAATCTGACTCTCTTTTGTTTTCCATAAATGCAATTCTCACAGAAGTCCAAATCAACATTCTTCAAACCTGGCAACAAATTCCTTGAGTGAAGAATCTTCATCCCCTTTTCACTTATGTGTTCGAGCCTATGATACCATAATGTTGCATCTGCTCCTTTGGAAATTAAAGCATTAACAGAGTTAAAAATACCATTGCATAAATACAATGTACCAACTTTTTCACCTTTTGCTATCACCAGGGCTCCTTTGGTGACCTTCCAAGATTTATCTGTGAAAATTGTCACACAACCTTCACCGCCTAACTGCCCTGTTGAAATCAATTTTTTCTTTAGATCTGGAACATGCCTTACCTCCTTTAGTAGCCATTGGTTTCCATTCTGTTGTTTTACAAGAACCTTACCCATTCCAACAATTTTACAGGGTTTATCATCACCCAAACGAACTTGTTCAAAATCTCCTTGAACATAGTCATGAAAGTATTTCTTATTAGGTGTCGCATGGAATGAGGCCCCCGAATCTACCACCCAAGAATCAATAATATTTTCGAAAGAAAGAATCAAAGCATCTTGTAACACCTCACTTGTCACATTTGCTTCATGATTTTTTTCTTGTTGTGCATCTCCTTCTTTTCCCTTTCGAGGTCTACAGTCTTTCTTTAGGTTTCCTTTCTTTCCGCATTTCCAACACATTATCCCCGATCTGGACTTGGATCTGCCTTTCCTTGATTTACTGCGATATCTTGAGCTCCTTCCTCTTTCCATTTTTCTTCCTATAGACTCTGCAATAAAAGCGTTACCCGCTATCTCACCGGAGCTTTTCCATCGCATTTCCTTGCTAAGGATAGCACCGACAACATCATCAAACTTTAAAGTACTAGATCCAGACACAGAGTTACTAATGGCCATTACTAAACCATTCCAACTTTCTGGTAATGAGCACAAGAATAACAGAGCTCTAACTTCATCATCAAGTTTTCCCCTACAGAACATAACTGACTTGTAACAGTATTAAAATCATTTAAATTGTCTGCAACAGATCAACCTTTCGACATCTTCATATTAAATAATTGTTTCATAAGAAATACCTTGTTTAAGGCCGAGGGTTTTTCATATAGTTTCTCCAACGCCTTAATCAAACCCTCTGTCATTGTTTCCTTCGAAATGTTGAAGGCACAACCGTATTGTTCCAAGTGCCTTTCTATCGAGAAGGTTCCATTCTTCATTTGTCATACCCATCGGCATCTTTGTTTTTCCGCCCAATGGTAGGTATAGATCTTTCTGATACAGATAATCTTCCATCTACATCTTCCACAACAAGAAGTTTTGGCTGTTAAATTTCTTGACCCTAAACTTACCATCTTCCGCCATTGCTCCCACTCGAATGAGGAACCCTTCTTTCCTGCAAGTTTATCAGCCAAATAGACCTTTGGCTCTGATACTAGTTGTTAGAAAATTATATATTACAGAGCAATGGAACACATAAAATATTGCAGAAATATAAACACAGAGAACACATAAAACAAGAGAGACACAAATATATGTGGTTCACCCAGTTTGGGCTACATCCACCCCGAACAGTCAGTCCTTCCTTTCTATTATCCAGCAAAATGAAGAGATGCAACCTACAACAGATCCGTTGTAATATCCTATGTTTTCTCTCACAGTCTCACCTCTCTACTTCTCGCTCAGAGAATACACATATATTACACAGACTTAATACAATGCCAAGAGGGGTTGCCTTCCAGGGCAAAAAACCCTAAACTAAACATAAGTTCTACCATCAGATCATCCGTCTAATGAATGGCCTAGATTGACTAGAAATTACTATACTTTTACAAGGCAATTTTACATCTGTTTTTAGCTTTGGGGGCGCTACCCCCGAGCCCCTGCCAGGGGACTGCTAGCCCCCAGACCCCCCAGTCGGGGGGATCAGCGCACCCCCCCTCCCGGACCCCCGCGGGGGGGACAAGTCCCCCCCACACCCCCCGCGTGGAGGGGTGTACAAACTTCCTGGGGTATACATTCGGTTGAAACAAAGACCTCTAAACAATCATGCTCCACCCACAACATTATTCCCCCCTCATTCCTAACCACATGTTTCAGGCGTAACCACCCTGGTTTTCGTCTAGTATTGTCTCCTTTCTTGGATCCCCCCTCTCATGTTCTCTAGCCCCTTTGTTTCTGCATTTTTCTTTCCCTCTTTCTTTCCTATTCCTAGTCCATCTCATTACATGCCCCTCCTCTCAAGGATGTTCAATGCAGGTTTCTACCTTGGGTTATTCTGGTCTATTTCTTGTTTGGTCTCACCTTTTATCTTCCCCCTCCCTTCACATTGACACAACCAGCTAATCTTATTGGATTTTCTTTTCACTGTGGTGATTCTCAACCTAGTACTTTACTTATGTGGTGCTCTTCCAACTTATCTAAATCCTTGCGTCTATTATGTTTCTTACTTGAGCCATCCTTATCCTTTGACCTTCCCTTCATGTCTCATCCATAAGCACAGGTTCGTAGGGGTGCCACCTATTACCAAGAGTGGGCCCATATGGTTAGTACATGCATGCATCATCATCTGGAGGAAGTTTCCTTTTGCTTTCGTGACCTCACGTTGAGGCCCATTCAAGAAGAGCTCACATGTGCTAAGGGAGAGGCCTCCAGTCATAGGCTTCACCTCTCATATACGAAGGTTTTTACTGAGTTAGCAGATTGAATTCCAAACACAGGGCATACGAGAGGCCATTTTAATCAGTATATGCACATAGTTGATCTCTATTGGACATGAAATTTCTACTGGGGCACACTCTCTTGAACTAGCATGAACACCGCACAAATATTCTCCATTCCCTTGAACATCTACATTGACATATGAAGGACTTAGATCAAAGGATGGAGTGTATTGAACAATATCTCAGCATCCCCCTGTCAGCAGGAGGAACCTCTGAAGATAACAAAGAGCCCATCCAGGTCAATTTCTGGACTCAGACCCTTCTACCTAGTTTTAATCATATTTATGCTTTATTATTATTTTATTAATATTGGTTTTCTACATTGCCACTAAGGTTGTACTCTCAATTTTTGTATGTCAAATTTTGTGTCTTCGAGTACTCAGTTACTTCTCACCTCTCTACGAAGAGTTAATTTTTGGATTTGGTCTAGTCTCGTCAATGAGAGACTAACTTGACTTTTCAATTTATCTTGTAATTTCTAGTTTTGAAGGCAATACAAGTTACCCTAAAAAAAATAAAAACAAAATCATCTTAATATTTGTTTAGGTTTTTAAATTACCAACTAAATCGACTTAACTTTTGTTTTTAGTATTAATTTTCTTTTATAAATTGTTTGTAATTCACTATCCTTATAACATGTTGGATGGGATGGGGAGGCTGGAGCGGGAGAGGTGATTGTGAACCTCGAAGAAAACACTGAATTAAAGTTCGCATGGGAACTCAGTAATGCCATGAACAATCAAGCAGAAGCTCTCTCTCTCTTTGGTAGGGACTAAAAATCAGCGTCTCTAAGGGTATCAGGAACCTGATATTTATTGGTGACTCTATGATGATAATCCAAAAATGCTTGTGGCTCGCTAAGCATGAGAACCTCCTTGAAATTGAAACCTCCCCAATCATTATAAGGATAATTTATCTTTTAAAAAAGATTGAAATTTTTAAAATGTTCCACATTTTGCATGCTAACAACCAAGTTGCGGACGCGCAAGCCAACGCTAGGGTGATATAGAGCAAGGCTCTCTACCTATTAACAACGCAGTTGAAATACGTCATATTCGTTGATACAGTATAAAATTATAAGAACGGTGCAGTAAAACTAGAGTACGAGTCTGTAGAACCTTAATCAAGTAGTTATTATGGACAACATCTCGATGGCCTTCTGCAATGCCTTGGGAGCAAGGGAGGTTGGTAAGAAGTTATTGAACAGGTGTGATAGCGGGAACTCAGAGGCCACGAACTATGATAGGTGGGATTTGAGTCTTTGGTTATTTGCCTGGACATTTATTACAGTTCCATTCGTGGGTTTGGTAGGTACCATCGCTATTCGTTCAAGGCTTGTTTCACCGGTGGTGGAGATGAATGGTAGTTGTTTCGCCATGATGCAGAATCGATGCTCATTTATGGAAGAAAATATTGGAATGAATTTCGGGATGAACCGGGCTATTATTTATAGCAGTTGGTTGTGATTGGTTAACCATAGGATATTGTCAGTACATGGAAGAATTTCCAAAAAAATGGCCCCCGCAAGCAATAGAAGTGGTGGTGCGACAGGGTCTAGTCGTAGCAGGAATTTAGAGCACATTATTGATAGCTCCTACAAGCAAGTGATAAAGGAATTAGTGAAAGAAATCAATGAAAGCATGGTGGTTTTGTATCCCAACTCTTGGGACTTGGTAAGGACATGGAATTGCTTCAGAAAACAATGGAAAGCATGAGCATAGACGTTTTGAGCTTGGGTCACAAGGTGGAAAACGTTGAAGTTTAAGTCGAGATAGCCATTGTGGGTGTGTTGAAAGAAGCCTTTGGATTTGGGGATGGCTTTGTTCCTCGTGTTGAAGGTGTCGCGGGCATTGCAATCTGGGACCTAGACCCTAGGGCTCACGACGTAGAAGAATTGGTCACGCCTTCTGACAAGGCTTTGAGAGAAGTTAAATTTGGTAGTAGCAGGTAGCAATTTTCTTTTCTTTTCAAGTCACATATATGTTTTGTTGATCACTAGAGTATGGTGGAGTCTTTTGGAAGGTCTATAGTATAAGCTATGTAAAAATCTTGTATGTAAATAATACTAGTAGCATTAGGGTCCTTCTCTTTAAAATGTTAAACAATTCTAAAAGCTTGTTCTCCAAGAATATATAGGACTTGGCCCGATTCAAGTTTTTCTAATAAAAAAAACTACCATTTTATTAACAACAACAACATCCATGGTTAAAGAGTTACTTAAAGAATTACTTATACTACTTTAAAGAAACAAAATTCCAAAAATCCCTATCATTTTCTTTTTTAATTCTTTTTCTTCAAATAAATATACATAACAATGTAATTTAATTAAACATTTTTAATAATAACTTTAGCATATTTTTATATTTTTATATTTTCCTATTTTAGTTGTAGTAGTATTGTTTATTTCCTAATATTTCATTATGTAATCGGAAAAGTGTCAAATTTTAGAAATCCTTAGTAAAATGGTTCATGATTCAATGAACCTAAGATTTTGGAGATAGTAGGTGAAATTGTATTTTAGAGGAGAAAATTTAAAACTAAGCATTCCGGTGAAGATAATTTAACTACTTTGATGAGGATTTTTTTGGTTATATATCGATGAAAAAGTGTGAAATTTTAGAAATCCTTAGTAAAATGGTTCATGATTTAGTGAACCTAAGATTTTGGAGATATTAGGTGAAATTGTATTTTAGAGGGGAAAATTTAAAACTGAGCATTCCGGTGAAGACAATTTAACTACTTTGATGAGGATTTTTTTGGTTATATATTGATGAAAAAATTCCATGTACTTTTTCTATTTTGAAAAACACAATATTCATTAATATTTTGAGAAAAAAAACATTAATTAATAACTAAACATAAAATTATTACACTAACATATTTATTTAAAACTTAATATATCACCAATAAAAATGAATTATGATTTTAAAAAATAACAACATTCTTTCTAACCATCAAAGTTAAACAACATTAATAAAAACTTATCCAAACAAATTATTAAAATTATAATAACATATAAAAAATTACATAATGATCCCATTTATATGAAATTTTTTCATACATCATAAAATGGACAATACCATGCATAAAAGCATGTGTTTCCTCCTAAGAGGTCATAGGTTCAAAACCAGAGGGGGGTAGAGTATGTATGCCTTCGTAGACTTAGCAGTCAAATCGTTGCGCGGAGGTGGGTCCCTTGTCCCACAAACAAGGGGGTCTCATACACCAATTTGGTGTCTGGCTTGGCTGTGACCTTAAAAATGGATATATTATTATAAAATTAATACATAGTCTAACGAGGCCGAGGACTTGCCAGGAAAGTTATGGAAATTCCGGTTATATTTAGAGAAAATCTGGCAAAGATTTTGTAAATCCAAGTTATAGTTGTTAAACTTCAAAATTTTAGGTGTCCTCGACGTTTTTGATGGCACTGAATCCATTTCCATCATCAAAAACACTATTCAAACATTGCCTCTACAAGATTTTTTTTTAAAAAATTCTATAGATTGGAACTACTTTTGGCCGTCTAAACAATTCATCCACCTCATTAGATGACTCTTAAAATTAAACAAAATAATAATAAAATACATAAAAATTTGAAATATCTCAAATTACCATACTCTTCCCATTTATCCACAAGTACAAACAGGTACCAGAGCTGCTTGGGATGCCAACCTAACAAGGCAGAGAGGGTGAGATAATGATAGAGGTGGACAAGCTAGCCACCTAATAATAAAAACCAAACCACATATGAAATATTATTTGTTGGCCTTTCAAGTGGTGAGTGACCTTTTTTAATAAATGCCTACCAGAGATATGCCATGTCAGAACTTTATTTTGTTTTGGTTCGGCAGGCTATACCTAGGTAGTCTTATTCTTTCACAGATACTCCTGCTCCCCTTTTGTAGTTGCGTACACGTTGTATGCCTACGCCTCACAATTGTAAAAGTGACGGGAATTAATTGTAATAGCCTCACAATCGTAAAAGTGACGGGAATTAATTGTAATATTATAGTGTTCTCATGCAAATATTTTCTTCTAAATAATTTTAAAGCGAGAAAATTTATTATAATTTGGTTTTTAAGTAAAGCAAGAAAAATTATTATAACTTGATTTTTAAGTAAAATGAGAAATTTTATTATAATTTGATTGTCAAATTGACAATAAAAATAATTATTACTAATCACTATTATAAAAGTTATCAAATTGATAATGAGAATAAGTATTGTTGATTATTATAATCAAATTAACAATAAAAATAATTATTACTAATCACTATTATAAAGTTGTCAAATCAATAATGAAAATAAATATTATTGATTATTATAAACGTAGACTGTTTCTCTTTTTGGTTTTAAAAAAACTATATTACTTGTTACTCTTACCAAATACTTTGGAATCTTTCCAGAAAAACTTGAACCAAAAAGAAACCATTTTAAAACAATTTCACACGTATAACAATAAACTATGCTATATTATTAACCCATAAAAGTAAATTAAATATTTTTTTAATTAATATAAATTAAAAGTAAGTAATTAAATAATTTATGTTTTTTTTTTAATTAATTAAATCTAAAGTAAGTTAAGGTTGAGAAATAATTGTTAAAAACACATCATACAAGTAAGATCGTTATACATAGTTTATTTGGGTAACTCAAATGGTGATCTGAAGTCTCACCGAAGGAGAGATCTTAAATTCAAACCTTATAAATAATAAACATATACAACTAAAAAAATCTGAAAATCCTACTAAACTTATAAAAAAAAATAACTACCCATAATATCATCGACATTGACATGAACAAAATTAAAATTAAAATTAAAATTATAATAAAGAGATTTTATTTCCTTAAATGCTTTATCCTCCTTTATTCTCCTTTGAATGTATTTCAAACTTAATTATCATAATAATTATATATTAGGATGGATTGGTTGGCTTATTCATAAATTGCTTTCATTGGTTGTTATCGTCAATCTTTATGCAAAGTTGTCTGATCTCTTTGTGTGGGGCCAATTGCTATAGTTTTTTTTTCCGGGTTCAGTTAGGCTTAGTTGTGGTAGAATTTATTTAGCTTCGTTTGTTTTGTATAATTTTTTTTTTCTGGGCAAATTCTAAACTATTTATATTAAAAAATGAAAAAGATATGTACAAGAGGTCGAAACCTCTGAGAGCGCGTGAACAGCTCTCTATCAAGTTTTCCAGACCACAAATGGTGTTTACATGCCTTGACACAGTGTCTGTAGTCAAAAATACATTTCCAGTCTACTGAATTGGACATTATGACCTGGAATTAACAAAAAGCATGAACAAAAGCTGACAAGACAAAATAGAAGCTGACTAGACAAACCAGAAGCTGACAAGACAGAACCAAGATGCCTGAGAGGAGAGGGAAGCTGGAGAGATGACACACGTCCCGCATCCGAACAGGTGGCACAGGCTGAGCGTAGGTGGTTGAGAACACACGTCCATGAACCCATATCAGGCTGAGCGTAGGTGGTATGCAGGACGCAACGTGGCAGAAACCAAAAAACACCGTAACCAAAAGAGCAGGCCGAACTGACCACAGGTGGTCATCGAAACAGAACCAAAACACCAAAAAACACAGGAGAGGAACCTTACTCCTTCCCCGCTTCGGCAACCACCTTGTCTTCATTCTCCTTCTGCTTGGCAGCCTGCTGCTCGGCTTCCCATTCCGCTTCCTCTCTTGCAGGATCAGGCAGAAATTCAATTTCCATGCCGCACGGAATATCCTCCAATCTCAGAAAGCCTGGAGGGAGAATGGGATACAGCCTACCACCAAAGAAACGCTCAGGCTGCTTGTTTTCCTCAGGTGTCTGCTTATCAGCTGAACTGTTGATTTCCATATCAATAAGGCTACAGATTTCCCTAAGGGCTTCATTCTGCTCTTTGGACTGAACGCCTGTACTATCCTCTTCACGCTTGCTTTGAGAGGATGGCTGGTAGGAGCTTTCCTTCTGGTTGCCGCTCTGAGAGGAGTTGTTGGGACTGAGCTCCTGCTCCTCAGAACTACCCTCACCCTGACCCTCTGTGTCGTCTTCCTCCGTAAACACCACGGTGATTAAGGTTGAAACAATAGGCCTGTTGGTGCGTCGAATGTATCTGAGTGTCACTATCTGCACCGAATTATCGGTATCTGAGTCGGAAGCATAAGCCAACGGGGAGACTCGTCGGGGGCCATGAACGCCCCTGCCTCTAGGTTTCCTACCCCGACGCGGCGAGGCATGACCACGAAGAGGCATTCTGAGGCGGCCGAAATGAAACAGGGTTTTCTTAACACGGCTTTCAATGAGAAGATAAGACAGAGGGGACCAAATCTCACTCTGTTCCTTACCTCTGAAGCGAATCTGCTTCACACTAACACCCCCCTTCTCTGCCCACAAACCTACATTCTCTTGCAGAGCAGAGCCAAGAGTCTTTGCCTGTTCAGACAGGCTTATCAAACTAAAATCTCCGTTTCCAAACATTCTGGCAGCTTCTACCTTAATTAATTGGTAGGTCGGGCTGTAGGAATGGCAATGAATGCCATTAAATGTGCTTTTAATGATCTTCATTAATCGCAGGTCCCTTCGTCCCGAAGACGCCGCGTGACTGTCACATGGCTGGCATCAGACAACGTGTCACCCGCATCCGGGTCGTTTGTTTTGTATAATTAATTTAATTTGTGTTTTTTATTTGTTTAATAATAATTCTTTATCGAGATAGATGTATAATTTAAGATAAATTTGAATAAAATATGATTTAATTTTGAAATTAATTTTTATTAATTATTAAAAAAAATAGTTATATATTTAAAAAATAATTAAAAAATAAATAAATAAAAAATAAAAATAAAATAAAAATTTTGTTATTTAAATTTAAAAAATAAAAATAAAAATAAATAATAAAAATAATTATACATTGAGGAGTAGCCTGGTGCTTTTAAGATGATGCAGATGTCACAAATAATAAACACAACATTCGTAGGTTGCCCTCTCCACACATTACTCATTAAACAATTTAATTAATTTTACATATTATTAATTTTTTAAGTGAGATGGTTAATGACTTTAAGAAACTATTGATCCAATATATTTAATAAATTTCTAATTTACTTAGAATATATCAACTTTTTAATTTTAATGCTTATACAATAAAATTTTCAAATTCAATTACTCTTAACAAATTAATAAATTTATTTAAATTCTTAATACTACCTATTTATCAAATAATTATTATTATATAATTTTGCAGTCGGTATTAATAAATTTTTTAAAATGTAAATAATTTAATAATGAAATTAAGAAGTAAAATAATATCTAGATTAATTTCATATGAACTACTAAACAACTTTTTAACTAAACAAAACATTCATATAAAACGAATATTACAACTTTATTTATCTTTTTATTTATTTTTAATTTTTATGTGTAAACAATATTACAACTTTATATATATTATTTCTATTAATTTTTATATTTATAAAGAAAATAATAAAAATGGAACTAACATCACAGAAGTAAAAGTTTTATTCTAAGACAATATTACTTATTATATATGATATTTTATTTTTTAGTAAATGAAAATGTCACCATAAGTAATTATTTCATAATTTTATTTTAAGCATAGTATAATTATTTGAAATTTTTTATGTTGTTATCATTTTTATTTTAAATATAGCATAATTATTTACAATTTAATATTTTTTTCCAAAAATATTTTGTTTGAAGTTTATTAGGGATTTGTTGGAAATTTAAGTTTAAATTGTGTAATCTATATAATCTAAGTTATTCATTCAAAAATACACTTTTAAAAACATATTTTAAAATCCACGGGGTTTTGGATAGATGGTGATGAGGTGTTGTGTTAAGGTACTCATGTGAAGTCACTGGTTCAATTCCTCTTCACATGAAGAAGATGTAGTCCTGTCAAGCTTAAAAACAAAAAAAAAGATATCATAAATATAGATTAGAAATATCAATATAAATGTAAGACCCTAGTTATTGTAAAAATTTACTATTTATCGTCATTTACTTTTACTGTATGAGACTCTAATAATTAAGGGCTTAGAGGAAAAGTTGGGTGAAACTCTAAATGTTTAAAAGGTTTAATTTTATTATTTTGTTTAATAGAAAATTGTGAGGAGCCTTGGAACTCCCCGAAAAAAACCCTAATTGAATTTTCAACTTCTAGACAATTAGAGATAGATACCTTCTTCTCTCATTCCCTAGAGATAAAAACATCTCAATGGGAAAACAAGGGGGTTGGAAAAAAGAGAGGAAAACAAAGGACACCTTGATAAAGAAGAAGGAACTTGAACAAGATGTTGAGAAGGTGTGGCAGGATGCAGTCGAGGAGTATGTGGCAGGATGCAGCTGAGGAGTACTTCTTGAGCTGGCTTACAGCTGAGGAGTACTTCTTGAGTTGGTCTTAAGCCAGTGGAAACTCCATGAAAAACAAGAGTCTATAAGTTCTAAGATGGACTCGGTCTTGATACCTGTAAACTGACCTTAATAGGTCATTGTTGAACTGACTGTTCTGGAAGATGAGAAGCTTGAGGGGAGAACTAGACGTAATTGTCATTCTCGTTGGTAGGGAGGAGTGGTCTTTTCTTGGTTGAGGTTCTTGACAAGTCCAGATCAAAACATATAAGTGCAACTATTTCTTTTCAAAACTTACGAGATTATGTAAATGTTGTAGAATAAAGAAATGATTTACTATTGTTGTTGATAATTTTGGAAAACAAAATTTGTCTCTATGACTGTGGATAGTTGAGTTGATTAAGAAGGGCTTGTGCTCAATACAGTCAAATCTATATTAAATTTGTTTGAATAATGAATGAAAAGATATCTCTGAACTCCTAGAGGGTATGGAAACCATAAGACTGCGGGACGTCTAACGGAAGAGGGACTATAAATTTGTAATCACGATGGGAATAGAGATTTCCTGAAATGGTACTTTTCTTAGAAGTACAAAGGGATGAAGACCAATAGTAAACGAACAAGGAAAACTGGGACATGAGTTCTAGTTTGTCTCCAGAATAACAAACCAAGGTTTGTCAAAGAACAGTCTAGAACCTAACAATCTTGTCTTTTAGATACCCTAAGGGCAGGAGACAAGTCCCGAGTGGCTCAGGCCCCGTCCCTCTGTCAAGTACTGAAAAGAAAATAGAAGAATATGATATATATTTATTTATATTTAAGGACATAGGCAACGAAAAAGGACCACTCAGTGTTGATCAACTAATTCTATTGTAGCATGAATTGTCTATAACTGGAATACTGCACTATAAAGGAACTCTCATTCTCTATTATATATGACAAGCTATCAAACTTAGAGAATAATGACTAGCGTAAACTATGCAGTGTGAGACCGTAACCCCTGATATCTAGACATATTAAACCTTAAAGAAACCTTATGTTTCTTATTCCACAAGAATTCATGAAACATAGGGAAAGAAAGAAATTTATGTACATGCATGCACAAAATTTAATTTTCGAAGAAGAAGGCAAACAAAAAGACAAACTAAACAAATTCCCTATAGCAATGAAAATTATATATATATATATATATATATGACAAGCTAACAAACTAAAGAATAATGAAACTACGCGTAAAACTATGCAGTGTGACAGTGTGAGAACCGTAACCCTGATATCCAGACATATTAAAAATCATAAAGAAAGCCTTATGTTCTTATTCCACAAGAATTCATGAAACATAGGGAAAGAAAGAAATTTATGTACATGCATGCACAAAAGTTAATTTTTGAAGAAGGCAAACAAAAAGACAAACTAAACCAATTCCCTATAGCAATGAAAATTGGTACAAACCCATGACTATAAATTAATCATTTCGTGTTGTCGGATCACAACAATAATAAACAAAATAGATTCTGGGAAGTTTTCTATTAAATTACGAACGCAAACCCTTGTATCAAGGATGGTAAGTAATTGCACTAATAAAATTTATGATCTTTCAATATACAAATACTATCGAGGGTTTCCTTAAGACTGTCGGAAAACCATTAGGATGTTTTTTTAAGATTAAGAGTTAAAGATTTGGCCCAGAAAAGAAAAATAAAACTCTTGGAAGGCCTCGCTCAGTTCAAGAGTGAGTTTAAGAGAAACTTGGAAAGAAGAAAATGGTGTGAGTCCATCCCCTGAGCTTAGTCATAAGCCTTCAATCAAAAGAAACTTGAGCAACGGAAGGGTTCGAAGACCTAACTTGTGAACCACCAAAATATCTAGTTAGTATTGTGCTGAAGAGCTAAACCTTGCAAAAGGAAAATAAATAATGTACATATATGCACTTCGGGATTTAATACCTATTGGAGAACTCAAACCCTGGATGATTGGCTCCAAACCCCTAAAAATTGGGAACTCTATTCATTAGAGAAAGTAATTGAAAAAGCTCAATAACATTCAGGAGAAACCTGACGTTAGACTTATTATTACTTGCATGGATGGAAACCAATTTCTTGCTCCCAATTAACGTGAAGAAGTTTGTGAAACCCTGTCGTTACCTGTAGCATTCATAAGTAAAAGGAAGTTATTACAACCGCAGAGGGAATAAGTGTAGTTCTATAAAGACATCAGTGCTTAGCTAATCTACTGAGGAGGAGGGAAATACCTAAAACCACGAAATGTAGAAAACCCTAGCGCAATTAGAGTAAGTTTCAGACATGAGAATCTTACAATGAAGTGACAGAATGCATAGATGAACATCAGGAGTTGGGGTGAGTTGGTTACCCTTAACCTCCCCTTTCCAACCTATGTAATTGGATCGAGTGAACATCAATGGTGGACATAAGGCCAAATGTCTCACAGAACTGATAGCAAATTAAACAAATGTACTCTAGGGATCAAGAAACATCGATAAAGTAGATATGGTAATAATGAAATTGGGTATGATAAACTATGAATAGATGGTCAAGACATTAATCCCAGAAATCGCAATTTTGTTAACCATAATTATTACAATGAATTTGTATAATCCGCATTAAATACCCATGCCACCCATTTAACCAAGTTTTTAACATATCACATGAAGTGAGATATTTTAACTTTAATTACTAGCCATAGTAGGTTAGCAATGAATTAACCCCATATAACATGTTGTTACTCTATTAATGTGTTACAAAAATTACAATGGCTAACAGTTATGGTCAACTTGTTATGTAAAAACAAAAACAAAAATTGGGATGTCTATGTACATGTTACAAGTGGTACCAATTCGTCATGGTTGCAACATTGTGTCTTGTTTGGATGATTGCAAATAACAAAAAGTATTAATGATGCACAGAGGAAGAAAAAAAAGCATGAGGAAATGAGTTGAAATCACTCCACCTTGGAGACCATTAATAGGATCTAGACCTGTACCTTTTACTGAAGCTAATCTAAAAATGTGGGTTCATTTGGGAGAAGAAACCCACAACACAAATGTGATGTTGTTGAAAACAATTCAACAATTACGATCTGAGATGATGAACTTAAGAGCTGATAATAAGAGGATGAGACTGGAGTAGGAGATAATTATGAAAAGTCTCTCAAACATAACCAAAAAAAAAATACAAATCCCAGTGCTAATGATGGATATAGAGTTGAAGAGCATCAGTGAAGAGAGGACAATCCAAAATTTGAGGGAGGTTGAGTCGACAATGAAGAAGAGTATAAAAATGCTTCTAGTGGAAAAGGGATCAAGAGGCAAAAGGTCAAATTGCAACGGGAATTCAAAAAAAATTGAACCCCCAATGTTTAATGGAGAAGTGGAGGAATTTGTTGAAGCTTGGTTGATTAACATGAACAAATACTTTCATATTTATGAATATGATGACAATTTAAAGGCTAGGTTGGAAATTTATCAACTACAAAGAAAAGCCACCATATGGTAGGGAGAGATTAAATTTGTTCGAGGAATCAACAAACATGTAGGACTTGGGATAATTTTTAGAAACATTTCAAGGATAAGTATTTAATGGAACGGTTCTATGATGAAAATGAAAAAGAATCCCATGATTTGAAATTAGACAGCAATCCAGGGATGAATTTGTAACCAAGTTTACTTCTTTATTGAGGTATGTTCCCTATATTTATGAAGAGAAAGCTAAGGTACAACATTTTATCAGTAGTTTACCATCTTTCATGGAAGAAAGGTTAGAATTTGATTAATACGTGTCAATGGATGAGGCTATCCAAAAATCTTGAATTTGTTACCAGCAAATGAAGCAAAAAGGGGAAAGTGGTTGAGGGTGGCCAAATAAAGAAGGGCAGAATTTTTTTTTAGAATACTAAGAATGTAAAAGTTGTGGTTGTTAAGAATGCACATAGAAAACAACATAATGGACCTCCAGGGAAAAATCAACAAAAGTTCAAATCGCAAAATGAAACCAGGCAAAATGAAGTGTCAAGTAAGCTAGAGCCTAGATAATCACAAAAACCCCCTTTGCAATGTTAGGGTTGTGGGGAGCCCCACTGTTATAAAAATTATCCTCATCATACCATAACAGAGCCAGTTGTTAATATTCAAGAAGCCTTTACAGTTGGGGAGTTGACAAGAAACATACCAAGAATTAATGTTGCTTTGGAGGATCATCAGGCTGAATACCAACCTGCGATGATAGAATTTGAAGGTAATATAGCTAATCACTATGTCTCTATGTTAATAGACCCAGGTGTTAGCCTGAGTTATGTCAGTCTAAAAATAGTTGAATTGTGTCATTTACGAAGCCTCAAGTTTAGAAATCCTATGTTAGTACAAATGACCACTTGGGCTAAACAAAGAGTGACTACTAAAGTAGAAGGATGTCTTGTTGAAATAGCAGGGCAGTAGATTAAAGTGAATTTAAACATGTTGCCTTTAGGGTCCTATAATGTGTTCATAGGTATGGACAGGTTAGAAGGACATTGGTGCTTGGTAAAATGTAAGGACAAAACCATCAATTTCCTCATTGACGAAGGTGTTAGGCAAGAAATTCAAGGTATTAAAAGAGCCATTAAGTTATGACCCATCACAGCTAATCAATTAAGCAAATGTATTCGGAAAGGATACCAAATTTATGTTGTACAGGGGGGATATACTAATTCTAAGGATAAGATAGCTACCCTAGAAAATATATCAGTTATCCAAGAATTTATTGATGTCTTTCCGGAATAAATTACAAGGTTTCCTCCTAAAAGGGATATTGACTTTACTATAGAACTAATCCCAAGAGCAATCCCAGTGTCAAAAGCTCATTACCATATGAGCATACCTAAATTAACATAACTTAAAATGTAGTTACAAGAGTTACTTGACAAAGTGTACATTCACCCAAGTGTGTCACCTTGGAGAGCCCTGGTGTTGTTCATGAGGAAGAAGAATGGCACTTTACAGTTGTGTATCGATTACAGGAAACTGAATAAGTTAACTATAAAAAATAAGTATTTGTTGCCAAGAATCGACGATTTACTCAATCAAGTTAAAGATGCTACCATATTCCTAAAATTTATTTGTGGTTGGGTTATCACCAGATAAGGATAAAAGAAGAGGATATTTGCATTTGTAAGACAACATTCAAAACTTGTTATGGTCATTATGAGTTTGTTGTTTTTCCATTTGGGCTTACTAATGCCCCAACAACAATTATGAGTTTCATGAATGGTATTTTCCATCCTTACTTAGACACATTTGTTCTTATTTTTATTGATGATATTCTGATTTACTCGAGGAATTTGGAAGAGCATAAGGAGCATATGCGGGTAGTGTTGCAAACCTTACAAGAAAATAAGCTTTATGTTAAATACAGTAAATCTGATTTTTATAAGGACCAAATTCAATACTTGAGACATATTATTTCGTCTTAAGGCATAGTTGTGGATCCTAAGAAAATCATAACCATCATGGAATGACCTATCCCAAAAATGTTGCAGATACTCTGTCTTTTATGGGTTTGAGTGAATCTTACCGTTGTTTTATAGAAGGTTTTATGGAATTGCTTACCCTATAAATTATTTGCAGAAAAAGGGAAGAACTTTCAAATGGAAAGTAGAGTGTCAACACAATTTTTAACAATTGAAACATTTATTAACTACAACCCCTATGTTAAAAGCTGCATATTCAGAAAAAGGGTTTATTGTTTGCACGGATGCATGCCAAGAAGGTGTTGGAGGAGTTTTCATGCAAGAACGCAGAGTAATAATGTATGGATCACGTAAGTTGAAAGAATACAAGCAAAGATATTTTTCTTATGATTCGGAACCAATTGCGATAGT
Organism: Pinus taeda; assembly: GCA_000404065.3. Taxonomy (NCBI): domain Eukaryota; kingdom Viridiplantae; phylum Streptophyta; class Pinopsida; order Pinales; family Pinaceae; genus Pinus; species Pinus taeda. Next base: position 64,244 of record APFE030081965.1, on the reverse strand, counting down.
ATACACTCTAAAGTTATGGTGACATTATATGTTAGGGAAAAGGTTCATTTTAATTATTGATCATAATACAACCTAATATAAATGCATGACAAACAAGGTGGACCGTTTTTCTAGGCGAATTTGACTTTGACAATAAGCATCTTAAAGGAAAAGAGAATCATATAGTTGATGCGTTAAGTAGGAAATTGCATATGTGTATGAGATCTTCTATAGTCAAGTAGAATTTAACTTTTCTGAACGAATCAAAGAAGTTGCTCTAAAAGATAATAAAAAAAATACCAGTTTTTATGGCAGCGAGTTAAGCATGCACAGAGCTCTGGAAAACAATTTGAATACGATATAAGCAATGACAATTTGTTGACCTTTAGAGGAAGGATATATGTTCCCAACCAGCGAACTATAAGCAATTTATGTTGGATGAATTTCATCGAAGCCCCTATGTTTCCAATATCGGTTACCAAAAACTATTTTTTACAATGAAAAAGGATTACTTTTGGCGTGGAATGAGGAAGGATATTTCTTAATATTTAGCCAAATGTTTGGAGTGTTAGCATGTCAAGGCTAAGAATTCAACATCATGTTGGTTTGCTTCACCCATTGCCTATTCCTGAAAAGAAATGTGATACAATTACATTAGATTTTATTACAGGCTTACCTTGATCCAAGAAGAAAAATGGTTTCATCATGGTAGTGGTTGATAAATTGACCAAAGCATCCTATTTCATCCCTATCAAATCCGCATACCAAACTATTCAAATTGCAAATATATTCATGAAAAAAATATTTCAGTTACATGGCATGTCGAGAGTGATAATTTCTTATAAGAATGTGAAGTTCACTTCTGCATTTTGGGAAGTCCCTTTTTACTGGATTGCATACTCAAATCCAGTTCAGTATTGCGTATCACCTGCAAAAAGATGGGCAGGCTGAACAGGTGAATCAAGTACTTGAAAATATATTAAGAATGTATTTAATGCAAAAGCAATTAAATGGGAGGAATACCTTCACTTAGTGGAGTTTTCACATAATAACAACTACCATGAATCATTAAAATGGAGTCCTTTTGAGGTACTACATGGAAAAAGATGTAGAATGCCTATTAATTGGAGCAGTGTTGAGGATAAACTAATACTAAGACCTGATATGCTAGTGGAAATGGAACACACTGTGAAAAAGGTTCGGCAGAATTTAAAAGATGCTCAAGATAGACAGAAATATTACACGAACAATAAAAGGACTTATTGGGAATTCCACATGGGTGACCATGCTTGTGTGTGAGTCAAACCCAAGAAAAGTACCTTAAGATGGAGTGGCTTTGCAAAATTAGCACCTTGATATTGTGGACCCTTCCATATTTTGGAAAGGGTGGGACCTGTAGCATACCAACTTGCATTACCAAATCCTATACAAGTCCACAATGTCTTTCATGTTTCATTATTAAAGAAATAATATATATATATTATATGTATATATATATATATTTATATATATATATATATAATATAATATATAGAGTATATATATATATATGTGCTGGGCCACTTCATTAATGGAAATATGTGTAGGTAAAATGTAATGTTGAAATTTTATGTAGGTATGTATGTCTTGATTAAGTGATTGAAATAGAACCAAGGGCAGTATTATGATTGTGAAACAGGTTGACCTGGATAGAGAGTTCCTAGTAGAGCCTCTACATATTTTCAATCAGAGAGAAACCATATTATGGAGGCAAGCTATCACCCAGATTAAAGTGCAATGGAAGCACTTTAGCCTGGAAAAGGACACTTGGGAGGATGAAATCTTCATGCGACAAGCATATCCTGACTTGTTCCAAGGGAAAGAATGAACACCGAAGACAGTGTTTCGCACAAGAGGGGGAGGTTAAAGTGCAATGGAAGCACTTTAGCCTGGAAAAGGACACTTGGGAGGATGAAATCTTCATGCGACAAGCATATCCTGACTTGTTCCAAGGGAAAGAATGAACACCGAAGACAGTGTTTCGCACAAGAGGGGGAGGTTAAAGTGCAATGGAAGCACTTTAGCCTGGAAAAGGACACTTGGGAGGATGAAATCTTCATGCGACAAGCATATCCTGACTTGTTCCAAGGGAAATAATGAACACCGAAGATAGTGTTTCGCACAAGAGGGGGAGATGTAATGCCCTAGTTATTGTAAATATTTACTATTTACTGTCATTTACTTTTGTTGTATGAGACTCCAGTAATTGAAGGTTTAGAGGAAAAGCCAAGTGAAACTCTAAATGTTTAAAACAGTTATTTTTGCTATTTTGTTTTAATTAGAAATTGTGAGGAGTCTTGAAACTCGGGGAAAAGATCCTAAATGAATTTTCAACTTCCATACAGTTAGATATAGATATCTTCTTCTCTCATTCCCTAGAGATAAAGACATCTCAATGGGAAACAAAGGGGTTGGAAAAATGACAAGGAAAACAAAGGACAACAGAGCTCAACTAATCCGGTGAGGAGGAGGGAAATACTTGAAACTGCGAAATGTCGGAAAACCCTAACGCCATCGGTGTAAGTTGCACACATGAGAATCCTATAATGAATAGCAGGAGTTGGGGCGAATTAATTAGCCTTAACCGCCCCTTTGGAACCTACGTCATTGAATCAAGCACTGGAAGATCAACTGTGGACACAAGGCGAAATGTATCACGGAACTAACACCAAATTAAACAAATATACTCTAGAGATCAAGAAACATTGATAAAGTAAATATGGCAATAATGAAAATAGATATAATAATTAAGAACAGATGGTCAAGACATTAATCCTGGAAATCACAACATTGTTAACCATAATTATTACAAACAAGTTAACCACCCATGCCACATAACCAAGTCGTTAACATAGGAGAGGAAATGAGATATTCAAACTTTAATTACTAGCCATAGTAAGTTAGCAATGAATTAAGCCCAGATAAATGTGTTGTTATTAATGCATTACGGAAATTACAAGTGCTAACGGTTATGGTAAATTTGTTAGGTAAAAACATATTTTTTTAATGCGTTACGGAAATTACAAGGGCTAACCATTATGGTAAATTTGCTAGGTAAAAACATATTTTTTTAAAGGATGTCTATGAACATGTTGCAACAAATATGAACAAAACATAGATCAAATTTTTTAATAAAATTCTTTAAAAAAATAATATATTCAAAATTACAATTAACAATAAATTAGATTTATTACCTAAAATCTTAATTAATAAATTGAAATGGTAAATGTTTTGTTAAGGACATTTTTTTTTTCAAGGATTTTTTTTTTGGGGGGGTTTATGGGAAAAACATTTTTTTGGTTTTTGGCCCCAACAAATATGAATAAAACATACATCAATTTTTTTTCGAAACTTCTTTTTAAAAAAAAATTATTCAAATTACAACTTAATAATAATTTAGATTATTATTTAAAATCTTTATTTAATAAATTAATAAACAAAATTTTTATTGTGTTAAGAAGCACTTTACAACTAATATTTGTAAATATTTATTGAGTCAAAAAGTGCTCTATATAATAGCAATATATTAAGATCCATTTTACCATATAAATTAAAATGGTAATTCCATAATCATATTTAAATTTAATTAATAAGCACAAAAAAACTTAATACTTACAATATAACAAGATTTTTAACTATGAAAATTCATCTATAGTTTAATATGGATATTATTAACTTGTAAATATGATTTGTTAAAATAACATTGGCCAATACCATAGCTTATTAATATCCCATGCCCAAAAACTACTATAACTCGTTTCACAATCAAAATATTTTATATTAATTTAATTTTATAACATTTTTTAAATTAAATATAAAAGCAAAAAACTTATGAGTACTTTTGAGATATATCTAAACCCTTTATCCTCACTACCAACCTAAAATATTAGTGAATATTCCATGGAGATTAAATCAAAGTTTTAATAAAATTAAAAATGATAATACTTTGGCATAGATAGATGTGAAATTGTAATGCCCCCGGATAAAATGTAAATATTTTATTTACTGTGGTAAAAACAAACTGAACCTGTTATTATTATTTGTTTAAAATTTAAATATAATTGGTTTTCATGAGTATGTTTCCTAAAACGAGGTAATCATCAAGGAGGAAGTTGTCCTCTTAAGGTGGAAAGACGATTGATGTGCAAGCAACCCTAACTACCTCCCCAAACTAGAAAAAGTTTCCACCCTAACTACCTCCCCAAACTAGAAAAAGTTTCCAGAGAAAAGGAGGGGGAAGGAGGAAAAAGCTGCGCTATAGTGACAAGCAGAGAAAGGAGGCAAATTTCCAAGAAGGAAAAGCAAGGTGGCTAAGTCTGGTGATGACCAGATAGCCCTGCTCACTGTATGAGCAACTTGCGAAAGACTGTAGTCTAGCAAGAAGCAAGGGGGGAGGTTCTGGTCTCGAAAGACAAACCTCATGGTCAGGCAGTTGAATTGAAGCAAACCCGGGTTTGGGTGACTATCTGAAAGATTCTACTAGTCAGCAATTCCAGGTATGTAAAGAATTCTCTTGGAACAAATTAGTTGGTAAACCTCTGTTTTAGAAATACTTTTGTATTGTAGGAGGGTTTCTTTTCCCTACAACAACCGTAGAATGATATCATGGTCTTCCTGTAGAAATTATTAGCTACTGTGGTACGAATTAGTGGAAGAGCTGAGCTTTGGTTGCCCTTAAAATGAACTGAAAGATAATTGTGAGAAAAGACAATAGGGATTAAAAAAAATTATTATTATACGGTGGAAATTCAAGTACGTACAACACAAATCATAGGGCGGGAGGCCAACCCTGAAATGGGCAATTAAAAACTTACCTAGTAGACAATTGTTGGACGTATTTAGGTTCATGAGAACGTAGTAAACTTAAGGAACAGAGTATGGAGGTTCAAGCATGGATGGCAGGACCACTAACCACAAGAACCCGAGAAGAATAGTTGAAATGGTAGAGGGAGTATTAGTAAGGGTTTTCAGTTAACTTTTAAAGAAAACATAAAGAATTATTGTCTTTCTCTCAATGTGTTTGTAAGGGGTTTCAGTTATTTTGAAAAAAATAAAAATAAATAAATACAGAATTCCCTGTCTTTCATTCTACTGTAGATAACCAATAGTGAAATTGAAAACAAAGGCAAGATTTATCCATGGAAATAAATAACAGAATAATGAAACTTGCATATAACCAAACACACGACGGTAGGCATTCATGCCACAGCAACAGTAAGCATTTTCCCGACATCTGTGTAGTAGTATTAAGTTTAGTAAAACAAAATAAAATACAAATCGTGGTACTAATCATATGGTAGGCCGGCCGAATGCTAGAGCTAGTTCCGTAGGAGAACGCCCTCATGCATTGCAGGATTGCCAGACAGCCATCCTGTTCCCATACAGGAGCGGCTTAAACAGAATGCAACCAAGACAATTTAGCAGGTGAAATTAATACAACGATGCTTCAATGTTCAAAACTGAGCATAAACAAAACAATACCATGAGACATCCATAGAACCGATATAATAATTATGCACCGTCGCCATCATTCTAAAACCCTAGAGGGTGACGTTAAACAGAAATGTTATAATATTTAATGCAAACGCACAGCAGAGAATAATCCAACTCATTTGGAAGTAGCATATGGAATGGCCGCGAAGGCTATAACTATAACTTAATAAATGGAAGAAAAAAAAATTAACAGTTGTGCACTGTAACAACAGTTTGAAAACCACAAGAGTCAACCACCAAGGTAAAACCTTGTATTGTGCCCATAAAACAAAACTTAATTACAAACCAATTTCAAATATAGCCCGAAGGCATAACCATATTATAACACTGAGAAACCCAGGCCACGGATTGGCATAGCTACACCAAGAATAGGTTACCCCGAAGCCTGAAGAGTGCAGGGCATGCTGGTGAGGCATGAGATACTCGCCATTTCTCTGTGTCAACAAGGAGGAGGGGACGTAAGGTCATGGACCGCATGTCTTTTTCCAAAGAACTTACAAAAGAGACCCTCTGCTCACCATTCAAAGAATGAACACTGGCATTCAAACCTGAAAGAAACCCTACCAGAGAGCTACCAATAGGTACATACCTGCTGGGCGAATTGGGTACCAAAAGAACTTGACAGACTGAACAGCACCAAGCAGACCCAATGAGCAGTTGCTAGAGGTTGACAGCTTCATCCTCAACCATAGAGCAAACCAAACAAGAGACCCATTAGATGAAATGAGCGATAATTCAAAATAAAAATAAAAAATTGTGAGAAGCAAGGTAAGGAAAACGAACCAAAACGGAAAAAGAGTTACAGTATGGCGTAACAATTACTAGAAAATCGAGTTAAATAACCATGGCGGGTTCCCGGATTGATTTCGGTAGAATGACGGCCGGTGACATCCACAAAGGCAAAAGAGTCTGGGCGGGGTGCGTAGCAGGCTAGCCAGAGATGTAGCAGAGCACTGGACAAATGATCCTTGGGTTACCTCACATCTCTGCATAAACCATGGAAAAGCCCTACGATGCAGCACAACCCTTGGATGGGCAACAAAACATCCAAGCCGTCGATGGGGGTGGTGAAATCGAGGGTGCATATCCCCGGAGTACCGGACCTCATCCCTTCATGTGACAGAGCCGGCGGAATTGAATGCCAATGCCAAGTGTTAGGCGCTGGCAGAGCCAACAGTGAAACCAGTCATATCCACAACCACCGGAAAGGATTTTTCGATAGCGTTAAACTGAAGCATGTTACACTCAAACCTTCAGGTGAAATACGAAGACCGAAATAATTAACATCAAACACATGTAATCTTATCCATACACACAAGATTATTGCAAGAACTAACCTTAAATAAAAAAACAAACAAAAAAAAATTACGACTCCATTGATGGGTGTATGACAGAAATTTATATAATATAAATAATATTATTAAAAACCAATATAGATCCATCTTAATTAAGGATCTACGAAATGATGAGAGAAATCAATTTTGTGAAAGTGGGAAACTTTTCCTTAAATTTTGCACTTCAAGTAAAAGTTTTGCATATCTCTTCTTCAATTATTAAATCTAGAACTAAAATAAATCTTATATTAGTTAAGAAAACAATAAATCATTTTATTTCATATATAAATTTAAAATTTAAATAAATTAAAAAATAAAAAAAAAATAATAATTTGAAATAAAAAAGGGAAAAATATTATTTATGGTTACATAATCTATATTAGTTTATCCTTAGTTCATACTCTAACCTAGATGGTATAAACATATATTAATATATAATAATTTATCATATTTTCGTAATAATTATAAAAATATTAATTTATAAATATTAATAATTAATTTAAAACCAAACAAAATTTCAATATCCGTAATATCAACGAGAAATAATAATTCCAATTATAAAAATACGATATAATAAAATACAACTATATTAATTTGGACATTTGGCCGGGAGGAGAGATGGATGGAGACGGATCGGGTATCTCGCGCGAAGGTTATGGTTAGGGTTTTTTACTGAACCCTGAAGCTACAGTCAGACCGCGCCGCATCCCGTTTCCTCCTGCCGCTAACGCAACCGCAACCACCGTCCTCCTCCGTGCCGTTTACTGTCTCCTTTCGGTTGCCTTTCACCACGCTGGGTTGAGTTGTTACCTGAGCCGCGACCTCCGGTGCTTCCTGTGACGGATTCTTCTTACCATTCACGGTCCGGTAACTGCAACCTGTCATTTTCTTCGAGATTCTCTACGTCTCAAAGTGTTCGCCGTTTCGAGATGCAGCTGGCCATGGATGATCTGGAATCCGTTGATTACTCCGCCGACCCGTTGGAGGGGGTCTCCATCTGGCGAAACCCAAATGCCAGATCAGAAGGTATGTATTATGAGGAATTCTCCGGGAATTACTCACAGCTCTCTCTTGGTGAATCGTCTAGATCTCTGCCTGTGGTCCTTCCGGATGATCCTCCTACATGGCCAGCCCTCTCTACACCCCCTCACTCTCCAACAACCCTCGGTTTAGTCACCGGTTGGCTAAACCCTAACCCTGGGTTAGATCTCTCGGCCGCTAGCTCTTTTTCTCGTCCGCCGCTCAACCCTAACCACCTTACTTCCCCTTCGGATCCCTCGGGTTATCTTGGTCCATCCTCCGAGAGCTTTTCTTCTGTACCCCCTCTCTCGGGTCCCCCTCCTGATACTGGTTTCGAAATTCCTGCCTCTCACCAGATCTCGGCACCTTTGCATGTCTTTGAGCCGGCCTCCGGCCAGACTCTGAACCCTCCCCCTTCAAGTGTCCCTAAAAAAAAATACAAGTGCTTCAAATCCAAGGAGGGCGAATATTTCCTCAGACTGGAAGAGGATATTCAGTGGGGCGAAGTGATTGATTTTGTAGATCGTGTCTTGGTCGGGCGCATTAGGGGACACAACTACACGGCGGCACGATTGAAGACCTGGGAGACTGAAGTATGGGGACAACACTTGGTGGACATCCCAGTTGTGCAGACTTTTGTGAGGGGATGGTTCGCACTGAGATTCGCTCGTGCTGACCATACAAATTGGGTGTTGTCTTCACATTGGCATTTCGGGCAAGCGCCTGTGCTCCTAAAGAGATGGACTCCATTATTTGATCCTGAGACGGAGCAGATAGGGGTCGGACCTATTTGGATTCGGCTCCCTGGGCTTCCACTCCAATACTGGTCTGAAGATATATTCAAGCGCATTGGTAACGCGCTCGGCACTTACATGGGCTACGACAAATCCTACCATCAGACTGGTATGATGGTTTATGCCAGGATCCTCATAAACATGGACACCAGGGGTGGACTTTATGAGCACATTACCATATAGTGGAGAGACTCGGCCCTCAAACAGATAATAGACTATGAGGGCATCCCCTATCGGTGCCGCAGATGCCACAAAGTTGGGCATCTTTACAAGGACAGCCCACTCCTCGGGAAATCGCAAAGGAACGGCAATGATGTTGGTATTGACCCTCCTCAGAATATCCCCCCTATCCCACAGCCTGTTCAGCTTCAAGAGGATCAAGGGCGCTCACAAGGGGAAGGTGCCCTCAGGGTGATCCAGGGGAGGCACCCGCAGATACTGCTAATGTTTCCGCCGCTCCTCCTACTTCTACAGAGGCTCCTGTGCAATCAATGCCCCCTTCAGAGGACACAGCGAATACGGGTATGTCATTATCACACTCTCTGATATCTCATGCATCCTGCATATCATCAGGCATTACACTTCCTCCTTCTTGCACTGATGCTCATCTCTCTTTACCCCCTCTTTCATCACATATTATACACACACAATCATCCCTCATCTGCACGATTCCACCCCCGCCTCCGTTAGTCCCTCCTCTTTTGATCACTACGATTCTCGCTTCTATTCAGACATCTCCTCGTTATTCGCTGCGATCCCGGAACAAAGACAAAGGTCCTGATGTCGTTGGTCTCGACTCTGTGAATTCCCCCATCACTCTTAAGACCTCCCGAGGTCGTCCCTCCCACATCACCAAAGCCAGACACATTGCTGACGAAGAGGTTGCCCTCGGGCGACAGCAAACTATCTTTGGGGCCCTTAGAGCAGAGGATGGCCCTCCACCCCTCCCCACATGAAGATACTCTCTTTCAACTGTCGAGGGTTTTCTAGTTTAACCAAAAAACTAGCGCTCAGGAGGCTTCTCAACTCGACTCATCTAGATGTTATTTTCCTACAAGAGACCCTCTGCCCGGCCGATCCCCTCATTCACACTCTTACCTCCTGGCTCCCTAACTGGACCTTCCACGCTCTGGATGCGTCCGGGCGATCCGGAGGATTGGTAATCGGGGTTTACAACAGGTCTGTGGAAATCCGGAATATCTGGGGAGGAAAGGGCTTCATTGGCCTAGACATATTGGCACACTTGTAGATAAGGAACTACGCATCATTAATGTCTATGGCCCCTGCTCGGATCGGGGCACCTTTTGGAGATCCTTTCTCGAATCTGATCTTCTCCAAGCGGATAACGTCATTATGGGGGGGGACTTGAATTTTTCCCTAGGTTTCTGCGAATCATGGGGGCATATGGCACAAGTCGACTCTCTCTCTGATACCCTCTCCTCCTTATTAGAGGACCACCACTGGGTGGACATCCCATCTGCTCGCCTTCAGTATACCTGGTCAAATAATAGGAGTGGGGAACAAAGCCTGGCCAGGAGGCTAGACCGTTTTCTCATTAAGGAGACCCTGTATACCTGCTTGCCCAGAATTAGACAATGAGTTGGGTCCGGGGGATTATCCGATCACAGGCCCATCTATCTGGAGGCAGATGGCCTCAATCACAAGATCAAGAGCCCGTTCAAATTCAATGCAACCTGGCTACAGGACCCAGCGTATATTCAGCTGGTCCATGAATACTGGCAGAACAATCCTATCAGGGGGAATGAGGAACTCTCAGCGGGGTTTGTCAGGAAGCTTACAGAACTCAAGCTGATTACAAAAAATTGGGCTCACCAGAAGCGAATCCAAGATAACCTCACTCTGAAAGCGGCGGAACGGGTCATTGCTGAGTATGAGGATTCATCAACAGGGACTTTCCCATCCCAGGAGAACAAGGATCAGTACAACAACCTCATCGCCAAACGCTCACAAATTCTGAAATTTGGAGGTTGAGGAGCAAGGCCACATGGCTCACCGAGGGCAACAATAACACCAAATTCTATCACAAATTCGCCAATGGTCGTAAAGCCATCAATACTATTTGGGAATTAAAGGATGATTGTGGCCAACCTATATCATCCCAACAGAACTTGGCCAGACTTGCCAATACACATTTTAGGGGTATTTATAAGGCTCCTGGGGGCATAAATATCTTGGAGATCATGAGAATTGCTGAACTCTTTCCTAGATTTGTTGAGCAGGAAGAGTCGGAAGAGATACAGAAGGAAGTAACCATGGACGAATTGGAAGCTACATTGAAATGGTTTAAGAAAGACAAGAGCCCTGGACCAGATGGGTGGACTATAGAATTCTATATCGCCTTTTTCGACATTCTGGGTCATGATCTTCTGAACATTGTGGAAGATAGTAGGAGGAGAGGCAGGATTTCATCAGCTATCAAATCCACCTTCATCGCCCTCATACCTAAGACTGATGCCCCGACCTCATTTGATGATTTCCGGCCCATTTCACTTTGCAATTGCCTATACAAAATCATAGCTAAGATTATTGCCAACCGCCTCAAGCCCATTCTCTCTCAGCACATATCCTCTGAACAATTTGCCTTCCTGCATCATAGACAGATCCATGAGGCCATCGCTACGGCTCAAGAACTCATGCACTCCCTGCAGATCAACAAACAGAAAGGTATGATCCTTAAAATTGATCTCTCCAAGGCGTTTGACAGAGCAAACTGGTTGTACTTAAGGATGCTGCTAACTCATCTTGGCTTCCCCTATGAATTCATCAAATGGAAGATGAGCTATATCACGGACGTATCATACAGCGTATTACTCAATGGGGAAGCCACCCCCCTCTTTACCTCAGAAAGAGGACTCAGACAAGGATGTCCTCTCTCACCATTGTTGTTCCTATTGATTATGGAAGGTTTGAGCAGAATTATCTCATCCGCCAGAGATAGACATCATCTGACTGGCATCAAAATAGTGGACAACCTCTTCCTTACTCACTTGTTATTCGTTGATGATATCTTGATCTTCTTGAATGGCAGCATTGGGGACTCCTCAGCTCTTCACAGCTCCATCCTCCTATTTCAGCAAGCCACTGTTATGATGATCAATAATAATAAGTCCACTATCACCTCAGTTGGTTGTACCATTCATGAATCCGCTTTTGCTACTCAACGCTTTCCATTCACCAACTTGAATCTCGCAAATGGAATAAAGTACCTAGGATTCAGACTTAAACCATCTGGCTACAAAATTGCAGACTGGTTATGGCTAATAACAAAAGTGGAAAAGAGGCTTCAGGTATGGTACCATCGATACCTCTCGCGGGCAGGTAGATTAGTACTCATCAAAGCTGTTATTGAAGCCACACCAGTCTACTGGATGACTCTGGCTTGGATCCCCAAAGGCATACTGAACAGGCTCCAAAGTATTTGTTGTAGATTTCTCTAGAAAGGACAGCAGTCGGGGCGACTTTTTGCATGGGTAAAATGGGATACCATCGCCCTGCCCAAAAGATGGGGTGGATGGGGCATCAAGAGGTTGGCTTTTTTCTCAAAGGCATTGGCTGCCAAGCTCGGATGGCGTCTACTTACCAGAGACAGTCTTTGGTCACGAGTTTCATATGCAAAATATATTAAGCCACAGACTATAATAGATTGGATATGTACGAGGCAGGGAAATAATCATCAAATATCCAATATCTGGAAAGCGGTCATCGACACTATACCTCTGCTCTGGGAAGGAATCACTTGGTGTATTAAGGAAGGGAATGCAGTGCGAATTGGGGTGGACCCGTGGGTTGGATGTGGAAACACCCACAGACTTCATGCTGATCTTATCAGACACCTCCATGACAGAGGCGTTACTCATATCAAACATATTGGTGATCAAGCAAACTCCTCTTTCCTCCAAAAAGCTTGGTTAGCAGCCCGAGCATTAGATTTGCCTCATCAATGGACAAACGAATGGAAGGAGTATACTGCTGCTCTCACTCAAGCACAAATCAGACTCACCGAAGGACCTGATGAGATCATCTGGACTTTTGCTAAGAATGGGGTATACACTCCAAAGCTTGGATATCTTAGACTCATGGAACCGTATAAGCCCCCTGTCATCCAACCCACCTTGAAAGCGATTTGGAAGCTTAAGGCAGCCCCTCGCACAAGATTACTGATGTGGAACATATTATTTGACAAAATCCCTACTGGCAACAATCTCATGAAGAGGTCTTTCTATGGACCTTTCCGATGCCACCTTTGCCAAAACGCAGAAGAAAGCATAGATCATTTGTTTCTAACCTGCAACTCTTCTCTACATCTTTGGCAAACTCTGTCTTCTCATATCCCGCAAATGAAAGATTGGCATGGGAATAACCTTCCTGATGCATGGGATAACTGGTGCCGTGAGCACTCTGGAAAAGCCAATAACCTGCCTCTGCTGGCTTGCTGGGCAATATGGATTGCTCGCAACCAGGCAATCTTCAACCTTAAGGTTCCCCACTGGCCTTCAATCATTCTCCATACGGTTGCCGATTATAATATGATACCCGAAGAGGACCACCTCGCCCCACCTCGAAACATCAGACCTGTGCCCATCGATAAAACAAAACCTTGGGCTTATTTCGATGGCTCAGCCCAAGAAGATGGCTGCGGGGGTGGAGCTATCCTACACCTTAACGAAAGACATTGTTATAAGCTACAAATCAATCTTGGTAGAGGCACTAACAATTTTGCCGAACTCTGCACAGCCAAACACATCATTCATTTTGCTATCCATAAACAGTGCAGGCACCTTCAGTTATTTGGAGACTCTAAAATAGTTTGCAATTGGTTGAATGATGCATCACTTTGTCATGCTTATACATTGAGACACATACTTGATGAAGCTAAGAGATTGACTACTACCTTTGAATCTTTTGTCTGCCATCACATTTACAGGGAGCAAAACACCGTTGCTGATCAGCTCTTTAAAGAGGCTGCGCACAGAGTAGGTGATGATTGGACAATCCAAGAGGAAGTCGATGGCACATTCTACCAGTACTATCACCGACCTTTTGATGAACAGATGGACGAGAGGCTATAGTGCCCATACATTAACAATCTTGTTTTTTATTGTATATAGCATGCATATAGACACTGTTTAGTTATGAGAACAACACAAATTTTTGTTTATATACAACAGATATAATGCTCTCTGCGAAGAGCACAGTTACAATATTTGAACACTGTTGGATAAATTTTTGCAATGCTCCCTGCGTGGAGATATTTTGGTCACACTCCTTACAGTTATTATGATTTTGACAGGCAATGGCTACCTGCATACGAATATGCTTCGGCATCTGCAAAATGTAATTTCTTAACTTAATGGAAATTACGATTTTTTCCCAGGGGAAAAAAAAACTTATATAATTTTATTAAATATAACTTTAATTATAAAATAAATGTAGTAAATATATTATTATTATTATTATTATTTATTATTATTATAAAATAATATTGATAAATTATATTTATATTCACTCACTAAATTAATAAATCTATATATCAATCCCTTCCTTTCAAATCTCCTGCGTAATTCTAAATTGCATTATATATATTAATTAAATATAATAATAATTATAATAAATAATTTGTTTCTTTAGGTCTAATAGACCAATGTTTGGTCTCACTGGACATTAACCATCACCATCATCATCAATAATAAATAAAAACTAATTATTCTGTCACCTATCTTATAAATAAAAATAGTTCACCCTTCCTTTTTATCCTAAAAGATTGTTATTACTATTATAATTACTTAGTATATAATAATGCAATATAGAAATATTAAATAATTTAAAAAATAAACTTATCATAATACTTTTAACATTAGAATAATATGTTTTCCTTAGACTTCTTGTACTTTTATTTAATTTAGCCATTGCCTCTTTTTTAGTCATTAATAATCATATTTTACTTAATTCTTTAACAAACTTTTTATTAAATTTATAATTTATTATGGTTTTCTAGATTTTTTTAGTGGATTGTTTAATTTAGTTATTTGAATTTATTATATTTATTTGGTTGGAAAGTTGGGCCAGTTCATTATCAAATTTGAACAAAAAAGATTGAATTGCAAACTAATAATTCCATAAACTATTTTTAATCTCGTAGATGTTAAAATATCATTTCATTTCAATTAAAAGAAAAAAAAAAATTATCTTTTGAATAATAATAAAATATCTATTCAAAATGTCAAACATTTCCCACTACAACATAGTTTCTTCCCAAAAAAAAATGGTTGATTGAAAATGAAAAATATTTCACCTAAATGTTAATTCTAAAAGGTGTTTTCGCTATCATTTCTATTTATTCTTTCTATTCCATCTATTCTTTTTATTTAAATATATACTTATTATTTCTTTTTTAAATGAGAAAGATATACATAAATGACAGAAATTTAACATAAAACGAAAATAAAAACAGCGAGTCATAATATATCACTACGCAATTCAAGTAATTACGTAAAATATATATTCCAAAAAGATTTCATAATTTTAAGTTAAGTTGTTGAGCCATGTCTTTCCAAACCCTGTGGCACTCCTTTTAATTCTCATTAGCAATATAATCCTAAAATAATTATAAACATATTTAATTTATAACATATATTATTGAAATCTGGGATGGACATGAGTAAGTATGATGAAATGTTAACATAATATAGGGTGATGTTTTGAAACTACCAAGTATATCGTCAAATTATATAATTATTCAAATTTATTAAACAAAAATATTATATTTATTTTTTAATATTATAACGCTGTAATTAATTTTTGTATATTTTATATAATTAATGCTAATTGAGTTTAGTTTTGGTAGTTAGGAGATGATTGATATTTTTTTTATTTAAGTTTATGTTTTCTGAGTGACATGTTGAGCTCATTTTTAGTATATTGTTATAATGATGTATAGCCTAGTCGTTAATTGGTCTTAAGCGAAAAATATCTTACCCTTGAGTATAAGATGGAAAATGAAATGCTTAGTTACATGTAAAATTATATATATTATACAATTAAAAAACTATATAAATTGGTGTTATAAATTTACAAACTAAGTAATAATATTAATATGAAAAATTGTGTATTTTTTCTTAAATTTTATGATATTAACAAAATTGATTGATTATAAGATCATTGGAATCCATCTTAGATAGAGAAGAAGTAGGTGAAAAGATAATAACATGTTAAAGAGAAGGAAGTAAATAATGTACATTAATTACGATGTTCACATGAGAGATATCACAAAGATTCAATTCAAGTGTAGTATTACCAATAATGGAAAGAGTAACATCATGTTTGAGAGATTAAAGAGAAACATGGTTTAAATCAACACTTAAATTGTCTAAAAAAACAGCCAAGGCAATTTGTTCAAGCAAAAGGGGAGGTATAGCATTATCCTTGTCATCATTATGCATGGGTCTCGAGACATGTATGTTAATTTCCCATCTAATATTGTGTATTTGTGTAACATTTAATTTATTTATTTTAATTTTTCAGAAAAGAAAAAATCAAAATGTTTTCTATTAATATAAGTCATTTACATGTAGCAAATGTCAAGCTATCCACCAAAAATTGTGAATAGCCAAAACACACAAAATTGATATCGCAAACCCAGTTTTTAAAATTGTCTTTGTAAAAAAGATACAAAATAGACCATACTATTTTTCACCTCATCCCAAAATAAACCAGCATATACAACTAAAAGGGGAAAAACAAAAGATCTACATCGATGAAGGGAGTACTTAGATGATGAGGATTTTTCTCATCCCCTAAAATTTATTGTTGGCAAAGGCAATGAATATCCCCAGATTGATAGATGTGCCCCACCTTGGACAGTGCATCTGCAATGCCATTATGTTCCCTAAATAAATGGGAGAAGGTCACCGCATGGAAAAGATCAATAAACCACCAAATTCTTTGCATCCATTTAATGAGCATTGGGGGATTGAATAAAGACCGCTTCAAAAGCCATTGAATAACCACCTTTGAATCTTCAAATACATCCATAGTATTGATAGATAACCATTTTACACAGTATAATACCCCCCTTAGGGAAATGACCTCTGCACATGTGTTGGAACATTTTCCATTGCTCCAACTGAAATGATAATAATAGCTCCACTTTATGACTATTTACACCCCATAACCACATTGTTGTTGGAAAATGTAACTAGGTTTGGGCTTTGTAATATGCTTAAAGAAGACATTTATTGGTTAAAAGAAATTGATTTTGTAATTTTTCCCATTTGGACATTTGAAAGAAAAAGAAA
The DNA here is from genome assembly GCA_000404065.3 of Pinus taeda. Lineage (NCBI taxonomy): Eukaryota > Viridiplantae > Streptophyta > Pinopsida > Pinales > Pinaceae > Pinus > Pinus taeda. Next base: position 47,270 of record APFE030081965.1, on the reverse strand, counting down.
TTTGAATTTTTGAAATTATATTTAGCTATCCAAGTCAGCGCTCTACGTTGACAAGTCGACCCAGCTTGAAAAGAAGTGACTTTTCGCATAAACAAACCACTCTATATTGGTATAAGCATAGTTACCAAGTTCAATCGTATTGGACAAAAGAATCCATAAAATCGCCGATACGATTTGGTATGTGTAATAATTCGTCTATTTTCACATGGTACGAAATTTTTTATTAACAACAGAATTTAGAATCTGTAAATTAAAAAGGTTATAGAAATTTTATAATTAAAAAAATTAAGAATGGTAGAAAACAACAAGTTTCTTAAAAAATCACATTTATTTCTTAATTTAAAATGTTATAGAAAAATTCTAAAATAATAGCAATCTTAAAAAACAGTCATTTTCTTATTAAAACATTGTGTAAAAGAAGAGTAAGTTTTATATTTAAAAGTTGAAAAAATTTCAAGACATTTTTTTCACTTAAATTATTTTTGGATGATAGTGATTACAATGTTGGAAGATATTGTAATTCAATGGAAAATAGGGGTTATTGATATTGAATTTAAATATTTATATGATAGTGATTACGATGTTCAAAGATATTGTAGTTGACTAGAAAAGAAGGATTACCAATGTGGAATTTAAATAGAGGAGTTTATTTTTTGTGGTTCGCTACAAAGGTGATTACAATGTTGGAAGATATTGTAGTTGACTAGAAAATAAGGATTACCGATGTGGAATTTAAATAGAAAAGTTTATTTTTTGTGGTTCACTACAAAGGTGATTACGATGTTGGAAGATAGTGTAGTTGACTAGAAAATAAGGATTACCGGTGTGGAATTTAAATAGAGGAGTATTTTTTGTGGTTCACTACAAAGGTTAATATGCACACGCTTATTCTTCAATAAAGGTGATTACGATGTTGGACGATATTTTAGTTGACTAGAAAATAAGGATTACCGATGTGGAATTTAAATAAAGGAGTTTATTTTTTGTGGTTCGCTACAAAGGTTAATATGCACACGCTTATTCTTCAATAAACCTCTATCTGATAACCCGGATGCGGGTGTCAGCTTGATAAATAGAGGCCATGTGTCGGCCACGAGGAGAGTACAGCGAGCCGGCGTCTTGGAGCTGTGAAATGAAGGTTTTCAATGCGGAATTGAATGGCATTCAATGCCATTTACGTCGGTTGCAGCCCTAAGGGATCATCGAAGGGTATAGCAGGATGGGAACCAGAATGTTCGAGGAGGATTATCGGTCTGCATAGTTGTGGAATTGCTGCCCGACAACGCCAGAGAATGTTGGTCTGGTGAGGAAGGAGGGAAGTGCTGGAGAGCGTAATCCTCGGCGCAAAGCCAGGCACTGTGCAGGGACGAAAATCCACTCTCGGCCTTGTGGGAAGATAGTAGTCGGGGTTCAACAGCAGTATAGATCATTACAGGCATTGCATCGAGGAAACCTTCTCTCGGCAACGAGATTCTTCAACTTCCCCATGTCTGAGGTGAACAGGGAAGAGACAGCGGTTAAGGGCAAGCAGTTGGAGGCAGTGACGCACCATACGCCTAACATGGCTCCTCGTCAACGTGCCACTCCCCGCCGTGGGCGGAATTCTGGACAGAGGGGTCAATCTGGAGGCAGGGGAATTCACAGCCCGCGGCGTGTCTCCCTGCTTGCTTGCGCCTCGCCAAGCTCACTCGGGTCTAAGGATTCTGGGAATGCCATTAGCAACAAGGTGCAATCGGCAAAGTTTAAATACAAACGCCGAACCAACAGACCCATCATCTCAGCGTTGATTACAGTTATCTTCACCGAAGAAGATGAAGAGGAAGATAACGAGAATGAGGATTTAGAGGAAAAGGAGCCCAGCTCGGACAATTCCTCTCAAAGGGGGGGAAAGGAAGACAGTTCATACATCCCCTCCTCTCAGAGTAGGCTGGAAGAGGATAGCACCTGTGTTCATTCGGAAGAGCAGAAAGAGGTTCTACAAGAAATTGGCAGCATAATGGCTAAGGATACTACAAACACAGCTCAACAATCGTCAGAGGATCCCCAGGCAATGGAAGTGCCCAGTAAGGGTAAGGAGCCGAAAGTTGTCTTTGGCAATGTTCTGTACTTGAAGCTCCCGCCAGGAATTCATCATCCTGAAGACATCCCGGATGGCATGGAGGTGACTTGGGAGCCTGATCCGGAACGGGAAGCAGCGGAATGGGAGGCTGCGAAACGGGAAGCGGTGGACTGTGCGGAATGTTCCACAAAACCCAACTGATATTCACGGCTAGGCGGGTAAGTTCTGAGACTCCGGGTCTGGGGACTCTGCATATGTTTTTTTGCTCTATTTTCGCAACAAGTATTCTGTTCGGGATCGGCTACCTGTGTTTAGCAATCATGGCGACGTGTTCTCCGGCTAGTGCCTCTCCTAGACAAATAGGCACCTATGCTTGGCTCATTTTGAAAATGCTCTGTTTTTTGGCAAAAGTCCAAGCCTGTAATGTATCAATCTTTCGCTTGGAAATGTCTTTTTTTGGCTGACAACTTTCATGTAAAAGTCCATTACTGTTTTGATATGCTTAATGCTGCTATCATGTTGACAAACTTTGACAGAGAGTTGTTTAATCACTCTCAGAGGTTAAAACATCTTGTACATATTTTTTCAATTTTCTTAATATAATTAGTTTAGCCTTTGCTCAAAAAAAAAAAAAAAAAAAAAAAAAAAAAAAAAAAAACCTCTATCTGATAGAGATAGTAAACCTCTCTCTGATAGAGATAGTAATTGACACATAAATTTCTTGGTATATGGAAATTACTTTAAGCCTATCTTAACATCCAATATCTTATTGGTTACTTTGAACTCTAGCCTTCATTTTCGTAACTAATATTCTTAAATTTTATTTACTTGTTTTTCCAATCTATAATACAAATAAATTTGATGCATTTTTTCTTTTATTATTTCTCGATCATCTTAAATAGACAGAAAGCATTAATGTTGGACATGAGTAAACAAGAGTTGTGAAAAAAAAAAAAAAATAATGGATTTTCTTTGAAGTTTGGAATAGAATTATAGTTTAATTCATTTTTTTCAAATTTTGAAAAAAATGATCAAATATGTTAAAATTTATAAGATGTATATTCTTGATTTTTTTCCATATTGAATTTTACACAATCGATTTTTTTCCATATCGAATCGAATTTGAATTCGTGTTCAAATTCGAAATTGGTAACTATGGGTATAAGGACCCCTCATTTGAAGACAATTTTGTGGATCTTCTGGGAAGAAATTCATGATCTTCTATGGTATAGAACCTGAGTTCTAAGGCAAATATATCTGAAGTTCTGAAGCATTTATATCCAAGTACTGAAGTAAATATATCTAAAGTTCTGAGGGATTTATATCCAAAGCTCTGAAGTATTCATATCTAAAGTTCTAAGGCACCCAAATTTGAAACTCATGAAGTGCATAAACAAGATTTATGTGGCGTGTAAAGCATTGTGCATGTGAAGGCTCTATGATACCATTTATGTGGTTATTAGACCTATGAAGGACAGAACTAGGGACATTTGTGTTTATTTTTGAATAATTGTAGTAGACGGATTTCAGACCTTTCGTTGTGATTTGGACGAGTTAAACAGGGGCATCTTTCTATGGTTAAACGTGTTGGGAATGACACATATCTTATGTGGTATATGCGAACTTCAAAGTGATTTCTCTATGACATATGTGAGCTCCTATGATGCTTTCTTCTATGGTATATGTGTGCTTCTATGGTGTCATCTTCTGTAAGATATGAAAGATTTTGTGGTGCAATTCCTATGACAATATATGAACTACTGTAAGACTATGGTACTTGTGATGTGAGGTTGATTTGATCTCATATTTATGGGTAGATTCATTAAGGTAAAAGTTTTCTAGTGAAGGGATGACTTGGAACTTGGGATATTGTTGTATTGCCTTGGATTTTTCTATCTTTATAAGGAAAAGAATTATGGATTTCCCCCTTGGTAGGGTTTTGGACTGGCTTGGAGCGTAATCTCTAGTGTTATTTGTCTCTTGTTTTATTTTCTTGCATTATAATGGTAATTTCTTGATGAAGAAGAAGATTAATAAACTAAGAAGAATCATAATAATGCACACAAGTAATTATCATGTTAAGGAATTAACTTTTATACTGGAATTCCAACATGGTAACAGAGTTATTGTAAGGACTAGAGTATTGTGGAGTAGCACTAATAGAATGACAAGGATTAAAGAAGTATTGAGATCATTTACAATTCTATGTCTTCTAAGATTCAAGTCACATAAAACCAGATCAAAGCATTCATCATAACAACAATAATATCTATATTCCCAAGTTCTGTAATAACATCTTTGTATGGGATCTTGTAGTCCTGCACTCAAGTCTGAATGATGAAGGGAGATTTGAATATGATTGTTGAAGTATGTCTCACTAATTTGAGCTCTATGAAAAGTTTGAATACCATGGCACTCTATGATAAGGGTCAGAAAAATAAGAAGGTTTTGTGTTATATCCTAACTCATTAATCTGAATTACTTTATAACATTTAGACCCACTCCTTATTCAGGTGAAGAAGACTATGACTTACATATGAATTTGTTTGAATTATGCTAGTGATCTAAGTTTACATTTGAAGTATCACATCTGAAGGTATGGAACAGTCTGAAGTCTTATTATAGTCAAATTTGCTATGACAACAAGTTTTATGTGGTATCCAAAATTTACCATGACAATATCAGACTTCGATTAATCCAAATAATATTTGTAAATTTGTATCTTTACTATTAGTTCAAGTGAAGAAATTTATATTGCACATCTATGTGCAATAAGCAAGGTAATCCAAGTTGCCAAATGAGTTTGAATTCTTTATAACAACAGTCATTTGTCATTTAGAATTGCTTAAGGAAATTACAAAGAACCCCTGTGATTTTCAAGGTGAAGCATCTGAATTGTTAATTGTGTATCTGAGCCGGTATACTAGGTCGAGATCTAGTTGAGGATATTACTCGTTAATTGAAGGAGAGACTATGCCAAGACCTAGTGGCATTTGCAAATTAAAATCTTGTTGCGTAACTAGGCCGAGACCTAGTAGGGTCGTGACCCCTGAAGAAAGTGCTTTGTCATTTAGTTTTTTTAGGATAATATGTGTACAAGGAACTGATATTCTTGATATGTTCTCGTGAATGTAATATGTGATTGCCTATGCAAAAGCATTGGGATTCGAAAGTGAACCGGGTAAAAGAATGTTGCTAGGAGCTTGAAGAAATTTTTGTGGCTTGTTGGTTAAAAGTCTGAAGGTTTCTTTGATGAAAGAAGATGACTTACATCTACTGATAAGATGGACTTTGGATATTGACCCTTGCAAAAGGATGAATGAGTAAACCCTAATGTTAAGTCTGATCATTACAATTAAAATAAGCCATAGCTCTTGGGAATGGTTGTTGTGGGAAAAATGATCTTGTAGCTCAAGTTTAAGAGGGAGATGTTGATGTTCATAAAAGGTAAGTGCTCTATCACTATTTGTGTATTATTATCGATTTCTTTAGTAAAACTAGTCTCTTGCTTTATTTTCATTACTTGATTGTAACTATTATTTGTTATCTGCCCAAAATGGATTGCAGGTACATGTTGAAAATTGTCTGGGCTAGAAGAAGTTATAATATCAAAAGAAAAGTTTGTGACCAGTCTTGGATTCAAAGAGAGCTTCAGAGGGAGCTTTGAATCTTTAAAGGGTTATGGATTCAGAGGGATATTTTGATCATTAAATAACTATGAAATCAAAAGAAACTTTGATTTGGAGGGAGCAGTTTAAGTCTCAAGTTTTGAGGTATGTCTTTAAGTATTATATTTAAAGGCTAAAGTTGTGATAGGTCTTTGACAAACCTTTGTCTTAGATGAAGTACATGTACTTCACGAACAATATTGGAAATGTTAAGTACTTTAAGTAAGAGTAAGTATTAATGAGGTAACAATAGGAGCAAACATTCTCTAGAAGAATGGCCCAGACTATTGTTGAGGGCATGCATTCTCCTATTTTAGGAAGAATGGTCCTTAAGGCTTAGTTACTTAGAAGAGTATGAGCCTTACTATGTTGGCCTAGTCGCTCTATAAGAGTGGGTGCCTTTGTTAGGCTCGGTTAAATTTTGAGTGAGCCTTTCAGCCTAGAGTGAGGCATGTGATGTTAGGGTTTGACCAAGACAATGGAAACCCCTGTGATGTAAAGGGTCCTTTAGGGTTTTGACCCTATGGTGTGAGGAGTTGAATGTCCTCTAGGGTTTGGCTAACCCTGTGTATTTGGAACATAGATGTTCTTGAAGGTTTGACCTTGGTGATGGCAAAGCTTTACTAGTTTGTATAGCACGAGGTTGAGGCATCGACTAGATGATGGTGACTAGTTGTTGTACCTTAGGTTGATTAGCCTATATGATAGTACATAGGGATGGTACCTTGGTAGTAGCCTATATGGTACCTATATCCCTCTAAGAAGTTAGGCTGGTACCTTGGCAGTAGCCTAGACGATACCTAGATCCCTAAAAATTGTCGAGTTGGTACCTTGGAAGTAGCCTAGATGGTACTTAGATCCCTAAAAGATGTTGGTTTTTCACCTTGGCAGTAGCCAAAATGGTACCTAGATCCTTGAAAGATGTTGGGTTGATAGCTTGGCAATAGCCTAGATAGTATATAGATCATTGGAATAGTGTGTGTTGGTTCGATGCCTTAGCAATAGCCTAGATGGTACCTGGATCCCTAGATCAGCATGTCTTTTGGATTGGTGTCTCAGAAATAGCCTAGATAGCATGTAGAGTCTTGTAGAAGCTTGTATGTTGGGTTGGTACCTTGGTTGTGGAAAAGGAACTAGTATCAATTTGGATTATTTCTTATAGATTAGAATATCAAAATGAGTCATTATGAATACCTCCCTACTTAACAGGGAGTGTTGGAAAATGTAACTAGGTTAGGTCTTCATAACATGCTTAAAGAAGACATTTATTGGTTAAAATAAATTGATTTTGTAAAATATCCCATTGGGACATTTGAAAGAAGAAAAAAAATGAATTTTTGAAATTATATTTAGTTGTCCAAGTAGTTAATTTGACCCTCCTAGATGATAGGTCATCCCAGCTTGAAAAGACATGACTTTTCGTATATAAAACCCTTATATATTGGTATAAGGACTCCTCTATTTGAAGAAAAAATTGTGGATCTTCTAGGAAGAATTTGTGATCTTCTGTGGCAGAGAAGCCAAGTTCTGAGGCAAATATATCTAAAGTTCTAAAGCATTTATATCTGAGTTCTGAAGTAAATATATCTAAAAGTTCTAAGGCACCTAAATTTGAAACTCTTGAAGTACATAAAAAAGCTTTTGTGGCATGTAAATCATTGTATATGTGAAGGATATGTGATATCATTTCTGTGGTTTTTAGACCTATGAAGGACCGACCTAGCGAATTTTGTGGTGATTTTCTGTTAGGTCCCTATAATACTAGTGTATTCCCTTATTATTATTGTCATTGTAGCCCCTTATTATTATTGTTGTGCCCATATTGTTATTATTATGCCCCATAAAATCACGTTATTTTTATTGTTGTGCCCTTACATTATTGTTGTTATGTCAGCTCTAATTATATTGTGACCCCTTAGACACCTATATATATAAAGGACGTCTCGTCATTTGTATCATCCAAGAATTGTTCATTTTTTGTAATGTAAAGGAGGTTTCCCCCTTGAAGAGGCTACTTTTGAAGTCGTTGATCTATCTCTTTCTTCTATTTTGTGAGCTGGTTGCATAACATTTGGTATCAGAGCTTTGGATTCTAGGGTTTCGCTGCCTCAAACAGGTCATTGTGCAATTTTCATTATAAAAAAATTTCTTCGAAGATTTAGAAGCTAAAGTTAAAACCCATTTGAGCTGAAATATTTTTGAACCTCGTGTACGAATTTCAGATCTTTTTTTGCTAAATTTTCATAGATATGATCCAAGTAATTTAAGGTTTTTGCAGGCTCGTGAATTCCATCTCAAACAGGTAACCTTGGAAAATTTGTCATAACTTTCTCTCTGAGCATTAGATTAAAATTTCATAAAAAGTTACGGAAAGAGGACATACTATAGTTTGTTGGATATTGGTTTCAAGGCCAAAGGTTGAAACAGTGACACATGGAACTTCGTACAAGTTTGCGCTATTGAAACAATTTATAATAAGGTCATTGTGGTAGATTGGGCATAATGCTTTCTTAGAGAATCCAATCTCGATCAAACTTGTGGGATTAGAAAGAGGACTCAAAGGGCTATCAAAGGCCAAAATTTTAGAACTTGGAGATCCGAAATTACAGAGTTACAGTCATTTCAAGATCAAGATCAAAGCGAAGAAAAAACAAACAAAAAAGGTGTGTAGTTTTTAGAAAAATTGCATAAGTTTTGTTTGAGAAAGTAGCTTGAAGTGATTCAAAGGGAAATATGAAGCATAATTATCGTTAATTGATGACCCGAAGAAAGAAAATGGAAACACCTAGTAAGAAACTTGAAATCTCTACCATGACACATGAATGAAAACTAGAGACCTTCCAAAAACAGCGTTTAGAACTCATGAGGGTCATTATGAATTTTTGGCCATGCCTTTTGGCCTTACCAATGCACCTTCTACATTTCAAGGTTTGATGAATTCCATTTTTAAACCCTTCCTTAGAAAATTTGTGTTAGTATTTTTTTTATGATATACTAATCTACAACAAGTCTTGGAAGAATAATGTTCAACATGTTGACAGGGTGCTCAAACTATTAGAGGAGAAAAAATTATATGCAAAAACCTCCAAATCTTTCTTTGGAGTACAAGAGGTGGAATATCTGGGTCATATTATATCTCATGATGGTGTTAAGGTCAAAATTAATTCTATTAAGGAATGGAAAATCTCCACATCCATAAAACATTTGTAAGGATTTCTTGAGTTGACAGGTTATTATCGCAAGTTTCTTAAGAATTATGGGAGAATAATAGCACCTTTAACAAAATTACTGAAGAAAGATGCATTTTCTTGGACTCCAAAAGCAACAAAGGTCTTTGAACATATTAAAGAGACAATGTTCCAAGCACCGGTCTTAGCTACCCTAGACTTCACAAAAACCTTTATTGTGGAATTTGATGCCTCAGGAAATGGAATTGGTGTTGCTTTAATGCAAGAAGCAAAACCCATTGCTTTCAAAAGTCATCCAATAAAAGGAAAGTATTTACACAAAGCTATTTATGAGAAGGAAATGTTGGCAATGCTACACGCACTTAGGAAATGGCGACCTTACTTAATGGGAAGACACTTCAAGGTAAGAACGGATCATGATAGTCTTAAATACTTTTTAGAACAAAGATTATCTTCAGAAGAGTAGCAAAAATGTGTCACAAAGATGCTGGGTTACGACTTTGAAATCGTCTATTGAAGCAAAATTTTGCTGCAGATGCACTCTTAAGAAAGGATGAGGATGTGGAAGCAGTGCTTTGTGCCATTTCTATTATCCAACCAGCTTGGATAAACAAAGCAAGGGATGAATGGAAGAATGACGAAGAAGTGTGGGCACTCATTCAAAAGTTACAGCAAGATCCCAGTACATTTGATACATTTAGATGTAAAAATGATCCGTTATGGTACAAAGATCGCTTATATATCTATAAGAATTCCCAACTCAAACAAAAGATTCTTTTTGAATTGCACACCTCTCCCTTAGGAGGGCACTCATGATTTTTTAAAACTTACCACAAGGTTAAGAAGGAATTTTTTTAGGATGGCTTTAAATATGATATTCAAAAGTTTGTGGTGGAATGTCTGGTTTGCCAACAAAATAAAGTTGAGACAATTAAGACCCCGAGTCTATTACAACCTTTATCCATTCCAGGTCAACTTTGGAAGGAGGTTTCAATGGATTTTATCACAGGTTTACCCAAGTCCGAAGGAAAGAGTGTAATCATGGTGGTAGTTGATAGGCTTACCAAGTATGCACACTTTTGTGCATTATCTCATCCATTTAAATCAAGTACAGTTGTTATTGCATTTATGGAAACAATTCAAAAGCTACATGGAAACCCAAAGATTACTGTAAGAGACAAAGATCCCATTTTCACTAGAAATTTTTGGACATAATTAGTTTCTTGTCCGGCTACTCAGTTAGATTATAGCTCATCTTATCATCCTCAATCTAATGGGAAAACTGAGATAGTGAACAAATGTTTGGAAGAATATCTTCCTTGCTTTGTATCTGATAAACAAACATAATGGGTCAAGTGGTTTCATCTAGCTTAATGGTTATATAACACTTCATTCCATATTGCAGCAAAAATGACCCCATTTACAATTACTTTGTTTAATTTCTTAAACAAAGTAATCATTTTTTAAATGCATCTTTCTATGGATAAGTAAATCATCTATATGATTATTTGTTTGTTAGGAATCATCAAGAATCGCATTGTTATGAGATTACCCAGGTTATATAGATATATTTTTATATTTTAGAAATAGATTAAATCACCTATCATCTTTGTTATACAATTTAAAACACTCATCCATCAAACCATACATTATTGAGAAACTGGTTCCATAACATCCAGTCGGAGCCACCACACTCAACGAAAAAGGAATTGTACTAAGGTTTGGACCGAGTGGTTATCCCCAATGTTGGTGCTACGATTTTAGAGGCATCAACACAACCATATTTTCTCTTCGAATTTATATGCCAAAACATATTTGAACCTTATAACACTTTTGTAATAAAACCATTTGTGGCATGAAGTATGCTTATATTTTGAAAATGTTGCGGCATGTCTATGGTATTTTTTAAGGACAATTTTTCACCAAATGTTATATTTTGGCCATTATTTACACACAAACACACCTACACAGACACACCAATTATCCATATACATAAAATATGATTAAATTGGTAACATTCACTATGATTTATAAGTTTTAATGGTAAGTTATATGTTTTTTATTGAATATTTACATATATATGTATATGTATATGTATGATTTTTTCAAACCAAATATTTAGGTAAAATGTTTCAATCATTAAAAAGTATCATGGGCATGTCCTTATTTATAATCTTATCTACACTAAGCTTAAGGTGGTTGAAGCCCTAAATCTAGAATAAAATCACATGGAATTAGGATCTACAGATATTCCATGACAAATGTATTTGTATTTACCATATTAAATTATGTTTAAGCTCTACTTAAGTTCCATAACCTTATTTAGCTATCTACAAAGTTTTTGGCAATGTGAATGCCCTATTAAACAGTTGTAGTGCTAAACACCACACAATCTTTCCCAATGATTTTCCTTCATGCAAAACTAGGGCAGCACCACAATCAATAATCATTAAGAGGGAAGCCCATATCACAAGGAAATGTCTTTACATTAGGAATGGCTTATTGGAATCCATGGCCTTCCAAACGCTATGAACCATAAAGTTGCTAGCAATCTTAACCTAAGAATGGGTGACAACAATCTACTGCAAGGATAAACACTACTAGGTACCTTTTTCAACAAAGCCCCTTAAACTAATATGATGCCCGAGTGGTAATTCTTACACGTCATTCCCACTCATGGCCCTAACCACTTGTTTAGTGCAACGAGCTTGAACTTGAATTTTCATTTTAATAAGAGTGCAACAAACATCCTAACTAACCTAGTGAAAGCCTTTACCATTATAATTATTGACCCAAATGAAATTCTTGAATCTTTTCCATACAAAAATAAGTTAATTTAGAGGGAATCCAATAGGAAGAGTATTAAACATGATTCGTTGCTAGAATTTTGGTGTAAATATGTAGCTTATTTATTACAAATGGAAGCAATATGATCCATTTATTAATTTTATTTTCTTCACTTGCATCATCACTTGTCACAAATATTTTGGGGAAGCCAAAAACAGAAAGGAAATTTCAAGAAATTTCAAAACCTACCCCAACTAAACTGAATCTTACCTCTGGAAACCTATGAATATAAGATTGGGCATTAGATTTGTCTATAACATAGAATTTTAATCCATTAAATGATTGAGCTTAAATCAAGATAGAACGTGTCAACATGTTTCATCCTGCTAACTTAAGGCTTGAACCTCAAGTTGGTGAAAAAAAGATAAGCAAAATGACCATTCACCAACCAACCTAGACCAATTTCAAGTAGAAATATGCCTTTGATGAGTCCCACATAAAACTTATTAGTTACAAAATAACACAAGCCTGATTCATCGACTAACAAATTTAATGTTAGAGGTAATATAAACCATTTCCTAGCATAATATAAAAATGCAAGTCCCTTAAATTTAAATCTATTAATAGAGAGGCAAGTAGAGCTGTTGCGAAGAGGTTCTCCCTAGCAACAATGAAGGATGAGCTAGAGCCAAATGCTTTTAACATTGTAATGGTGAATGACCATTGACCTTTATCATATGACTTCTCAAAATGAGCCTTAATAAGGAACTAACCAAGGACTGAAGCATAATATCACTCCATACTCTCCCACACAATTATATTATATTATCCAAAATATAAATTAGCTTGGAAAGAAGCTTGTTTTTATTGCATAACAACTTTAGGAAGAATGTGCTTAAGATGAAGGGCCAATGATTATCCAAAAACTTGTAGGAAATACTGAGAATTATGATTGGCTTCTAGATCATAATCAACTTAGTCCTTCGCTCCCTCCTCAAGGATAACCTTGATGAAGCCATAATCAATTTCCACACCTAAAGATTGCTTCATGAATGATTATTTATACAATTAAACTAAGTCAAGCTCAATAAAATTTAATGCAACCCTATAAAATAAACATGGGAAGCCATATAGCTTGGGCACACAAGGTAGATTATACTCAACCAAGGAAAGGGCTTGACCATAAGCCTAATTTTATTCATATGAAAGATTAATTGGGACACTATCAAAGTAATGTTGCGTGGTTTCCTCTAATTCTCACACAAGGCCACATGATTGGAACATCATTCAGTATTGGGCTACAAATTCTTACTCAACTCTTGGTTAGTTCCCTGACCATTCACTATCTTGAGAGTATCCACTTTATCACAAAATGCTCAATTGCTAAATATTTAACAAATAACCTAGTTGGTCTATCCCCTTCACAACCTAATGTAGTCAAGTACAAAAATGAGTTCCGTTCAATCTTAGGATGGGACAAAGATTGCTTATCCATGCTTGTTTTTCTTTATAAAAGACTAGGTTAGAGTGCCTTAGAGAAATTCTTAATGTGTATTTCGATTCTAGTTACATCAAATGGTCACAATATATCATGCATATTGTCATAGAAAAGTAACATTCATGTGCAATATCATCTTCCATTAGGCAACTCACCCATCTTCCCCAAAATGCCAGGGCAAAGGGTTCTAAATAGTTCTAATACATGCAATACAAACAAGTCTTTACAAAGGAGAAACTTTCATGGTATAAAACATTTTATCCACATGCATTTGATTGAGCTACCAAATAAATGATAAACTAGATGGGTTCATGATAAGATAGAATGATCATTCCATCATTCTACAGAGGATGGGACCTAGAAGAATCACAATAAACATAGTTTTTCTATAATAACATTTCTTTATCTAGTCTCTACATACTTTGCTCTCAACCTTACAAATTTTATTCCAAGTAGACCACAATTCATATCAATCATAAACTAATAATGGTTATGATCATATAACACGCCTTAAAGGCCATACATGCTTTGTTTCAACCAAGAAGCACCCCAATAGATAAAAGCCTTTATCTATTGTATTAATTTTTAATCATATTGAAATCTTCACAAATTTATGAAGGGGCATCTAGATCTTATCAACCATTAATGCCAAAGTTATGCTTTCTCACCAACACCATTAGAAGTATAAATATCGTCCAAAATTTAGAATATGTGCATCAAGATTCAACAAAATCTAAAAAACACCTTTTAGTAGGGTTAGAGTGGTAATCAATAATTACATTAACAAGTTGAGTGGATATTAGGGTAGCAACCCTACCTTTCGCATTAGAGTAATTTGAGCATAGATTCTTCGAACTAAGCCAAATACTACATAAGGTCGTATAAAGGAAAAACCTAGCAATTTTGACTTCATATAAACACATAAAGGTTTGCCACACCACCAATTGAAGATAACCTTTCATGTACCATACATTTTTTTCTAGGTTCACTTAAACATTGGACATGCCACAAAGAAACTTTTATCAAGAGCAAACTTCATGCATCTCCTCCTCATTATCTTTGAGGCCATTTATGAAATAAATTAGCTTGTTCTTTCACCCAAGAGTCAAGTAATGATAGAGGAAAGCAATCCTTGCAAGTTCTCCCACCTTGCTGAGATAGTCTAGAGACTTGTTGAATAACCTACTTGTATGCCAAAGTAGCTTCATGTGTAATGGGGTTGACTAGTATAGTACTATTTTAGGATAGGACCTTTTATAGTCAGATACCTTTATGTTTATTCACCACTTGGATCCAACTACTCTACATGTCATTGTTATCCCACGGACCATTTTTAGCTCCTTGGGTTTGTGTTTGTAAGGCCACCTGAAGATCTATCTAGTTCATGAATGGGAAGTATTAGATATAGTGGTCTAGACTTTATCATCAAAAATAAGTGTTTGGGAGATTAATGTACCTGATAGGATAAGAAATCAACTTGAACTTGATCCTTATGAGTATGGACTCACTAAGGTATTTTCATAGATGGACCTTAATTGACACCATACTAAGGGCCTAATGTTGAATATTCACTCAATTTCATGGGAGATGAGGCCTCTTAAAGGAGGCAATATACATTCTAGGAATGACTATAATTACATATGATGACTTAGTAACTCTACCCACAAAAGGTTTGATAATTGGGTTTCATTCTCAATAAATAACTTTCGATTCAAAGAGAAAATAAAACTAGAATATTTTGTAGATCTTTATTCCCTATTGACAAATCATAAGACATGTACCTTCCTAACATATCAATAACAAATTTAATTAAAAAAACAGTTGCTCAAGATATGGCTATGTAAACCACATTAACCATGTGACTCCTATACCTCCCTAAATCGATAATGAATGTCCATTTTAAATAAGACATGCCCAAAAAAAAACCTAAAATGGTTTCCTTCTTTAAGGCATTGCAAATGAAAACATATTCATTCACAAGATAATAGATGGAATTTCATTATAATCAAAACGAGAATTAACTAATATAAACCTTTAGAAGAATTTTCTAGGGCACATCTGAATGTACCATCACACGATCATTTTTATGTAATGGGTTTACCATATTAGGATCCTCTAATGCTTAATGATGAACGCTATGACATCTTAAGAATAAAGATCACCATGCCAACAATTAATATGAAAAGGCTAAAGTTAATGCAATGAAAGGATAAACTATCACAATGCTTACACTAAGTCGAAATCTTAATAGAACTTAAACCTCACAATACTAAAAAGTAGGTCCAAAATAGATAATTAATTCAATTACACTCTTCAATAATTATAAGTTGTGTTATGACTAACTACTTGGATAGTTTATCCTCTTGTCTTTGGTTCTTATCACCATGTTGTTGGATATTTTATCCTCGTGCCTTTGGTTCTTATCACCATGTTGTCAATTTCATGAGTTTGTCTACGTAATTTTAGAGATTTAAATATCAATTTAACGAGTTTGTCTATGTAATTTTAGAGATTTAAATATTTTTATAAACTTTCTCATGGCTAAATTTTGATGTTTTGTGAGTGTTATGTATGTACACATGCTTCTAAATCAATTATTCATCAAATTGTCTCATGACCTATTTAGGGATAACCTCCTTTAATGTATTTTCTTTTCCATTTTTATGATTAATTTGTTCAATTGGGTAAGTTAGCTACTATATGTCAAAATTTTGATTTTAGTTCATTTCTTAACTTTTTTTTTTTTTTTTGGTTTGATTTAACAACACATACTTATCATTTTGAAATCAATATGATAAACAGGTCCACTTAATCATCATTAGTTTAGGGTTTACGATCTCATTTAACTTCAAATACATAATCAGTTTCTTTCATAAACTAACAAAACTAATTGTATAGTTTTAAGCTCCTTAAAATTGGAAATCTTTCCATTTTATAATGGCCGAAATCCTCTTAAGGCTTGTTCAATCCTCTTAAAACTTGTTCAGGCTTTCAAGTTGTTTACCAAGTTAGTCAAAAAATACATGTTCCACTAAAACTTTAATATCTAGGTTTGGTTTCGTTTTCTTTTGTAAATAGGCTTTCCTTTGTTATCCATATATATCTCACTTTGTACAAGTAAACAGGAAATTGTTGAAAATAAACAAAAACCCTAAAACCTTAGAAATCAGCAGTGCTTTCTTCTTTGATCATTTGTATTCAAATAATGGATGCACAACTATCTTGCTTAAGTTCAATATAACAAGTTATAAGTTCAGTACAATTTAATTGTACATTTTACAACTTCTAGTTTCAACTATGAAATTCAATTTTAGAAGTACTTTCAATTTTATAATTTTTTATTATGAAAGTAGACAATATTGGTTAAAACTAGAGAAGCCTCAATTGGGAGACAATTAATGGATGAACAAGAGGAACCCATACATGCACTTGGTGAATATTTTCTTTTACTTTTATTGATAAAGAGAAGAAACACAATTAGTGTTTGGTTAAGACACCTACACTACCTTGGTTGGGCTTGTCTCGATAGACTAATATAATTACAAGGAGGTTTTATATTTCTTCATATTGCATCCAAATTTGTGTTTTTCTATATACTTTACAAAGTGGTCTCCTAGCCAAAGAGTTAAACGAGTTGTGCGGGACTTTCAAAATTTCATCCAACCTATGTATTTGTGTTTAAAAACTTAAAAGAAACACCTAAAAATGACCTTAAGTACACAACTATAAAAAAATATGCCAATTTACACATGCTTGTACTTCACTTGGCATTTTTCTTCCCCAAACTAAAATACTTTAAAATTACTAATTATTCCACTTTATTTCTTTCTTTCCTTACACATTTTTCTACGTAACATGCTTGTACTTCACTTGGAATTTTTCTTCCCCAAACTAAAATACTTTAAAATTACTAATTATTCCACTTTATTTCTTTCATTCCTCACACATTTTTCTAGGTAACATATCCCATTGAAAATATTTTGGCACTTCTCTTTATTGTGAAGATGATATTTAGGGTAAATCGTAGATTCTCCAAGGCATATGCTAAGTCAATAATAGGGCTAAAAGTCATTGCAACAATATAATCACTATGACCTCAACAAATCCCTTATCAGAATAAAACCTATGTGGCAAGGATAACACTATACTTTATAACCACTTGAGCTAAAACCAACTAACTTAAATTTGGAATTCAAATCCTAGGAAACACCTGGGAATTTCCCCTCATTTTGAGGACGGTACCTAAGATAAACTATAGTTTGCAGAAGCTCAAGGCTTGTCAATATGTCACTAGCAAGAATAGAACCCAAGCAGGGAGGATAAGAATCATTCTTCCCAACCATCAAAACTAGACCCAATTGGTATTCACTCCTCACACTTGCCACACTTAATTTGTGACAAATCACCTATTTGGTGGGCTAGAAAACATTCATATTCACTCTATCTTCAATTTATATTTATATTTATATCTACAACAAATTATATGGATACTCATCAATTTATTATCAACCATTTACGCATTTTGTTTATGGGTACCTTGTCCCACAAACAAGGGGATCTTATACACCAAAATTCGGTCTCTAGTATGACTGTAAC
This sequence comes from Pinus taeda, assembly GCA_000404065.3. NCBI lineage: Eukaryota > Viridiplantae > Streptophyta > Pinopsida > Pinales > Pinaceae > Pinus > Pinus taeda. The sequence continues at coordinate 29,474 of APFE030081965.1, read as the reverse complement.
CTTAAAATTAAACTAGCATAGATCCATCTTAACTTCAAATCTATTGAGTGACGAGATAGATAAAATATATTAAGACGCAAACCTCTTTTTGAGTGCAAAACTTAAGGAAAGGTTTGCACCTTGAGAGATTTGATTTCTCTCGGTGCTTAGTAGATCCAAAGTTAAGATAGATCTATGCTAGTTCTTAATAATATTATTTATATTTGTATAAATTTTACATCTCTATATATAAATATTCTTATTTTAAATTTATTAAAACATTGATACATACATATATACAAACATGCATACATGCATATATTACATTCGCCATGGGACTATTCATTTTCAACAATAAGGCTTGAAAACTGTAACCACCCCTTCCACATTTACCCAATTTCACTGGCCTACCAGGGTAAACATGAGACAAAGAGATACGATGACATGAATTGACCTCCTTGGTCCCATTAAAGAAGTGGGGCTAACCATTGACGGCAAATTGACCTTTCACAACATCCTATAGGGGCTATAGGACATTTAGGGGCTAATAAACCACCCCAAGTGGCCAAACCCTGAGCCTGACCCCTCCTTATCTTCCATGGACCCTCAACCGCACCCACAACAAGGCCTACATGTGATTGGAAGCCTCAAACCGCATGCATAAGCCTACATTCATGCAGTTGTAACCCAAATTTTCCAGTTAGAAGCATGCGGTCCCAGATTCTAAGCCTAAATTCCACGTCAGCCTCAAGACCACTACCCAGAACTTCGTGTAACTTCTTAGATGCATAAATGACATGAAAACAAAGCTAAAAATTCAAGCTTGAGTTAGAGGCTTGACCTAACCAAGACTAACCATGACAATCATTTCATTAAACATATTAAGAACATGTAACTACAGGTCATTAATACATATATGAACATAGGGTTCTGATACTTATATGAGAATCATCAAGAAGGTCTAATTCCATCTCATAATAGTTGCAATAACATTTGTTAACTCATGCATTCATTAACCATTCATCAACAAAACAAACATATTAAGAGCCATAGATAGAACTTGTTATGAAACTGTGTTTATAACTAAGATATAAACAGAAGAATAACCATGATAGAACAACCATCAAATCCACATAATAACAAGTACAAGTAATCATGAAATACAAGAGGAAAATAGATCTTATTAACATGTGCGAAATCCAACCAAGTCATGGACTTTCACATACCACCCGACCATAGATTGAGCTGAACCAAATATTTCTTTCAGTCAATCACCCCCGTGCCATAGTCCAAGCATGAAAATGGGACTCAAGACAAAAACAACTAGGGCTTCCCAGATATTATACCACCTCTACACTCAGACTTTATCACAATCCTGTCAAACCCGATCAAGGGATCACTAGGCCCAAAACAATCACATAAACAACTAGGATTTACCGCAATCCCACCAAGAGTCGGTCAAGGGGTCACTAGATGCAAAACAAGCACATAAACAACTAGGTTTTACCGCAATCCCACCCAAAACCAGTCAAGGGATCACTAGACCCAAAAAAATCACATAAACAACCAGTCTTTGTTGCAACCCTGCCAAAAGCCAATCAAGGGATCACTAGGCCCAAAACAAGCTTGGATGCCTCATAATTTATTCACCAATACCTTGATGAATTTACCTATCTCCACCCTTAGGCTTTATTGCAATCCCGCCAAAACCGGTCAAGGGATTCTTAGGCCCTTGAGAATTTTCCTGAGACCACCTCACCTGATTCCAAAACCATTTGGAAATCCAAAGCTCAATCAAATGAAATAACCCCACCACACTATGGCTATCCGGAAATGGCAAGTCAAGGATGAAACCACTGTCACACCTAGAAAAACCCATGTTAATGACAACAAGAGAACCAAATACGCACATGCATGTACCATGCATTCACAAACCATCTAGGAAATCACACATGTAACCTGCTACCTGCAAGAATTCCTGTTGAAGTTGTTTGATCCAACTTTTCCTTGCTTGTCCTTTATTTTCTTGTCCTTCCTTTTATTTCCTTTCCCTATTGCTAGAGTGATCCAAAAATGCTCTAAGTGTGCAATAGTATGAGAGAATAGAGAGAGAGATCCAAAACTTAACTAACAAAAAGCTAACCAAAAAAAGCTATGAACCGATCCTCAGAAGCCTTTTTATTATTAAGGCCTCTATTTTCTTCAATTTCCTCTAATTTTCCTCTCATGCAATTTTGTGACCTTTCATCTCCCTTTTCTCCTATTTTCCTTTATTTTCATAAGTAAAATACCAATTAATGCCTATTTGCCTTTTCAAACCCTTTGTCAATGCCTTTTCCAATTTCCTTAGCCATAATAAACCAAATGAACACCCACTAGGATGTTTTGCCCAACATTCAACTTGGAATACGTGTCCCATGACCTTGGTCTTATTTTGTCTTTATTAACTTTACTACATGAACTTTTAACCTGAGGTTGTTACATAAACCATTACATCAAAGTTCATCATGCCACTTGTGGGAATTGAACCCAAGTGGGGAGGATCCACATCCTTCCTCCCATCCACCTAAGATAAAACCAATTGACAACTTAGAAAAATAATTTGTTATAAGTATTAAGTTTTTATATGCTTATTAATTAAATTTAAATATGAAGTTTTGAAATGTAATTATCACAAATATGAATCATTATTTTAATTTATATCGTAAAATGAATCTTAATTTATAACTACTATTTATATTTTTATATATTTCACATCTCTTTATAGAAGTATTCTTATTTCTACTTATATGTTTATTAGTCCCCTGTGCAGGGACTATAGCATTTGCCTTGTGGTCAAAGTGCATTGACTTTGCATTTTTTAGCTATGTGTTTGCAATTTTAACCAAAGTACAAACACACACACACACACACACACACACACACACATATATATATATTCAATGGAAAATCAGGGTGTGTTCACATGAAGGGACCACACCTCTTGTCCAAACTAATCTGAGCCTAACCCCAAGGGCATCAAGGACAATTGAACCCGTGACCTCCCAATGGAAAGGTTCTTTAGCTATGGGAACTCGACCAATTGAGCTAATCATCGGGGCTATAATTTTCTAATTGTATGGAAATATTATTTCTAATTTTCAATTGGCTAAGTGAGTTTTTCCCCTGGTGGAGGGCGTTTTATTTTTGGTCTTTTTCAGTGCCTGACAAATAATTAAAAATAATAATAATTTTTAGTGGTCATTCTGTTATATTTTGTTGGTGAGTGCTCTGACATTGACATTGTTATGTTTGACACTACTATGTATGACAATACTATTGTTCTATCTAACGTTGTAGGTCCCTTATGTGGGCAGGGGCGAGGAGGGGGGAAGCACATTGATACATTGTGTGCTAAAAAAGTTATATTGCATTTGCAGGAAAAAGGCAAGCCAATTGCAATTTATTTGAAAATATTTTATTTCATTACGTATGTTTTATGCCACTGAGATATGGGTGTGACACAATGAAGTAATGTGGAAGTGTGAACCTTCGTTTGAGTGCGGAGAAGTTGTTTGTGCGAAGAAAACACATTTCTATGCACTCATGTTTGGAGACAATGCTAGCGAAGATGGCTATATAGTCAACAAATACTCACTAGATGTGGATGTAACATAGGGACATCTTAGAGAAGAGGGCAAGGCGATATGTACCCACTATATTTCCTCTAAGTTTGCATCACAAACTATACATTGTGTGCTAAAAAAATTATATCGCATTTGCAAGAAAAATGCAAGCCGATTGCAATTTATTTGAAAATATTTTATTTCATTACATATGTTTCATGCAACTAAGTTATGGGTGAGACACAAGGAACTAATGTGGGAGTGCGGACCTTCGTTTGAGTGCGGAGAAGTTGTTTGTGCGAAGAAAACACATTTCTATGCACTCATGTTCAGAGACAATGCTAGCGAAGAAGGCTCTATAGTCAGCAAATACTCACTAGATGTGGATGTAACATAGGGACATCTAAGAGAAGAGGTCAAAGCGATATGTACCCACTATATTTCCTCTAAGTTTGCATCACAAAGGATATATCGAGTAAAAAAACTATAGAATCGAGTTGTGCGTATATCTCTATTAATAAACTAAAACCTATGATTGTGTTTTAAGAAATGTGCTTTTGACATACTTGCATTATCATATACTATCCCTATAACTTATTGCATAATTAAGATATTAAATTAAAAAACATATAATTAAAAATTACTACAAATCATTCATTATGTGGTCTTTGTGTGCGGAGCTTTGCTTGCCAAATCTTTCCACACAGTGAAAGCTCTTCACATGTATAACAAATAACTCATTGTCATAAATTTCATTGTGTTGGTGAACATGTAAGTGGAGGGAAATGTCAAATTCACAATAAATGTTTATTTCAATACCTCAAGTTGTGTATACTGGTTAAAGATGCTTCAACACAAACAATTGATCTCCCACTTCAAATCAAATATTCATATCATAATTAATTATCGTTAAATTGTGACAGGAAAGCAAAAAGCAAATATTTTTGAATGGATGTATAGGTGCCCGGTGGAGAGTGATGGAATGAACAATGTACAAGATCTTAAAAAATTCAAATGATGCCAAAAATTGCCCAACTACAAACTTCGGCAGTGAAAAACACATGTGTAGAAATTCCCACTGTAGATCAATAGATTATGCAATATACTAAAGAAAAATACAAGATCTACTTATACAACAAACTTGTGGAAGCTTAATCGAATATAAGCAAGATCAAATAGAACAGATATAACTGAGAATGAGAAATCAATCACACATGAACACAAAAGAATAACCCAAGGAAAGCCTCAGCCTAAAACCCCAATCTTTGTATTATCATACAAGTGGAAATATGTTCAGATTACAAAAAGAATCAACTCACAATCTATCATGCTCTCTCTGCAATCAAAACAATACAACTCACAGACTGAATAGACACAAGATATGCCTTCCCTCATCCCTCCAAGCCTCCTATTTCCTTGCGCAGTTTTTCTTGGGGTCCAATGATGCCACCTGTGTGATTGGCCTCATCACACACTCACTAAACAGAAGAAGTAACTGTGCAATCCTCAAGGAATGAATTCCTTCTGCATGCAAGAGATATCCTCCATGGAATATTCCTACAATTGATAGTACATTGTCCCATCATTTGATCTCAACTAGGTATTTGTCTGAATTGACATGCATGAGTTATTTATGAGAGAATATTCAGTTATCTGAAGTGCAGCAGTTACATGCATTCATGCATTAACTAACTGAACTCACAATTAGTTCAACAAACTATTTGAACTAATCTAATTGGACTTAACTCATTTAACTGAGCTAACTAATTACAACTCATCCTTATCTCTTTAACCAAGGGATAAATTCCTCAATTAATGGGATAATTGTTATATGTCCCCACACAGACTTCATGTTTGATTTTCTACAACTAATTAACTCAAGATGAATTAATTAATTATTTTACAAACAGTTGCTAAGATCAAATTCGAATTTTACTTCTCTAGTTTAGTTCAGGGACTAAATAAAATAGGAAGGTATCCCGAAATGCTATTTATGGAAGTGTTATTTTCAACACTTCTATATTTAGCATTACTTGTTGCTATTTTCAACACTCCCTCTCAACAAGAAAGGGATTATCAGTAATCATGTCTCTGTGGAACTCGAACTTGCATTTTGACAATGCCTTAGTCAAAATATCTGCATCCTATTCCTCGGTCGAAACATAGAGCAAAAACATGATCCTCTTGACCACACAGTCTCAAAGATGGTGATATCGGATATCAATGTGCTTGGATCTGTCATGAAAAGATGGATCCTTAGAGAGTTTGATGCAACTTGACTATCACAGTAGATCACAATTGGATCCATCCTCTGATCAAACAATCCCACTAGAATCTTCCGCATCCAAATGGCCTCACATGCAGCCTAAATAGCAGCCATGTATTTAGCCTCTGCTGAGCTAAGTGCAACTGATCTCTATTTCCTGTTGTACCAAGAAACTGCAGCTGAATCAAGGTTGAAGATTCCTCCAGAAGTGCTCTTCTGGTCTGATGGACTCCCTACCCAATCTGCATTTGTGAAGCCCTGAAGCTTCACTCCCTCTATCCGTCTATACCACAATACAAAATGAACCATAGCTTGACTCAGTTGGTTCATCGCAAAGCATAATTCTGGTCGTGTGTTCATCAGATACATAAGTGAACCCACAAGCTTCCGATAAATAGTAGCAGCTACTACCTCACCTGAAGTAGCATCCTCCTTCCTCTAGTTCCCAGCTAGAGGAGTCTGCATGGGCTTGCACTTCTCCATGTGAAAGCACCTGAGTATCTCATTGGCATACTTGCCTTGAGACACAAATACTTCCCCATCTTTCTACCACACCTCCATGCCTAGAAAGTAGTGCATAAGACCCATCTCTTTCATCTCGAACTCTCTTGCAAGGTTCTCCTTGCAAGACTGGATCAGCTGATCATCACCTGTCAAAATCAGATTATCAACATAAAGAATAATGATCAATGGCTTACCTTCTACCATGACATGGTAAAGGTTTGCATCTGCTTCACTCTTGGTGAAGCCCAACCCGGTGAAATAATTATCGATCATGGTGTACCAAGCATGGGGTGCTTGCTTCAGCCCATACAAAGCCCTCTTGAGTCGACACACATGCGACTCACGATCGAAAGTCTCGAAACCCTCTGGCTGCTCAATGTACACCTCCTCCTCAATCTTCCCATTGAGGAATGATGTCTTCACTTCCATCTGATGGATCTTCTAACCCATCTAAGCTGATAGTGCCAACATTGATCTGATAGATGAGTACCTTGCTACAAGAGCAAAGGTCTCATCGTAGTCGATCCCCTTGATCTGTGAGAAACCACGGGTACCAAACCTTGCCTTATGTTTCTCAACACTGCCATCAACTGCCTGTTTTACCTTGTAAAGTCATCTGGAACTAACCACCAACTTTCCTTGAGGTCTTGGGACAACATCCCACACACTGTTCTGAATGATAGGGTTGTACTCCTCTACCATTACATCAACCCAAACTGGTTGTTGCACTGCCTCCTTGAATGAAGAAGGTTCAAACTCTACACACTCCCCAACCAGGGCCATGTACCCAGTGTACCGCTCGCGCAACCTCCTCTGTCTGCGTTGAGAAGATGGTTGTCCCACATTCTCTCGTGCATCCAACATCAACCTGTCAGCTTCCCTTGAGCGTTTCTGCCCATCTCTAGAAGTCTCAGCATGAGTGGATGTCTCCACTCCCGGATCCTCTGCATGCAACTGCTCCACATCAATCTAAGGCTCCTCCTCCTTAGGAACTGAAAGTTCCTCCTCTGCATACAACTTGAGCTCCCTCTCAAGTGATACTCACATGGCTTTCTGCTCGGTGAACTTCAGATACCTGCATACCACTGTCCTCTGACTGGTAGGCAGGTACAACTGATAGTTGTGGGGTGTATCAGTGTACCCCACAAGTATTCCCAACTCAGATGTTGGATCTAGCTTCTTCCGGGCATCTTTGGTCACATAATAGTAAACTGACGATCCAAAGATTCAGAAGTGACTCACATCTTGTCGCTACCCGGAGAAGGCCTCCATAAGTGTCTTCATTCCCAATATACGGTGCAGGCTTCTATTTTGCAAGTATACTGTTGTATTGCATGCCTCAACCCACAAATGCAGCGGTAGGCTTTGATCATGCAACATCGCTCAAGCTGCTCCCAAAATCGATTCGTTCTTCCTTTCGGCCACCCCATTCTGTTGTGGGTTATGGGGTGCCATCAACTCCCGTTTAATTCCTTAAATTGTTGGGAGACATACTCTCCACCATTGTTGCTATGCAAGGCTTTTATTCTTTTTCCAGATTCTTTCTCTGCCAAGGCTTTAAACTCACAAAACCTCAAGAAGGTCTGATCCTTCTTTTGCATAAAGTAGATCCACCATCTACGAGAAAAATCATAAATAAAAATAACATAGTACCTTTGTTTAGCGGTGGAGGCTATAGAGAATGGTCCACAAACATCTGAGTGAACTCGATCCAGGATTGCTCCAACTCTACTATCTCGATCCGGAAAGGAATATTTCCCATACTTACCCAAGGTACAACCTTTGCATGTATTTGTCTGCTCCAGTTTTCCCTTGGGAAGTCCGGTAGAAATCTGGTGCATGATCTTAAGGGCTCCATGGTGCAATTGGCCCAATCTTCTGTGCCATAGCTCACCAACATCTTGGCTCTACACCATCTCAACTTTGGAACTCAATGCAACACATTCGTCTACCTCCAGCTTGTAGAGATTCTTTACCTGAATCCCAATTCGCTTGGTCTGTCTAGTGCCGATATGCCTCAGAAATACCTTTCCTTTACTAAATACTACATCATATCCTTTATCTTCTAGCATAACAACGGACACAAGATTCTTCTTCAGACCTGGTACATAATTTACATCAGTCAGGGTGATAGGAGCTCCATGCTCCCTCTGAAACACAACTGTACCTTCACCTGAAACACAGTACTTTCCATCATCACCCATCTCGATCCGCATCTGGATATCCTTCTCCTCCAAGGTACTGAAAATATTCTTGTCACCTGACATGTGGAATGAAGCTCCACTATCCAGGTACCACACACATCCCACCATGGATGAAACCATGCATGCGATAAGAGAAATCAAACTTAAACTGTGAGGCCAGTGCCTCACCATCGGATCCCTTCAAGGATTCCTTCTTGGATTTCTTCTGTGGACAATTCGTAGCATAATGGTCCACTTCATGACAATGAAAGCATCGCACTTTCGATTTGTCAAACTTCTTCCCACCATGGGAAGAACTAGATTTGGGATGGGATGCCTTCCCTTTTCCTTTCCTTGCCTTACTCACTAAGGCTAGATTTTCCTCATCATCTTGCTTTGATGAGGATCCATCTCTGGTGCTTCTTCTTATCTCCTCCTGCATCAGATCTCACCAAAGTCGTTCCCAATTTGGTAGTATTTCTCTTCCATTAATCGAGTCTTGATAGCTATGCCAGCTCTTAGGAAGACCGAGGAGTGCAAGACTCACCATATCATCATCGGCTGTCATGATCCCTACACTTCCAAGCTCATCCCTGTAGGTGGTGAGCTTGTTCAGATATGTAGAGATCGTGTCGCCCTTTTCACACTTGATTTTTCCGAAGCTTGTCTTTCAGCGCCAGCTTCCTTTGATCATTGTTGTTCTAATATAGATCTTTCAATGTTTTCCACATTGGAAACGGTGTCTCCTTCCCTTGGAGGCTCGAGACAATGTGGTCTCGAACTCTCTCTAGCAGGATTCTCCTTGCTTTAGCCACACATTCTTCCATTCCGCCAATTCTATAGCATTAGCTACTGCCGACTTGGGGACTTCTTGATCAATGAAGTCCTTTAGACCGTTGTCCTCTAATACTGCTTCTATGCAATCCTTCCAAGCTATATAATTCGAGCTGCCATCAAGGGCATACTCGAGTCTTAAACAGCTAAACGCCATTGGTGAAATTGAGATGTGATAAGAGCTCGATTTCTATATTTAGGAACCTCAAAATTTGAACTTCTCCCTTCTTGTATATTGTTCTCTCATTTGATCATCTTTGCTCTGATACGATGTAGAAATTCCCACTGTAGATCAACAGGTTAGGCAATATACTAAAGCAAAATACAAGATCTACTTCTACAACAAACTTGTGGAAGCTTAATCGAATATGAGCAAGATCAAATAGAACACATATAAATGAGAATGATAAATCAATCACACATGAACACAGAAGAATAACTCGGGGAAAGCCTCAGCCTAAAACCCCAATCTCTGTATTATCATACAAGTGGAAATATGTTCAAATTACAAAAAGAATCAGCTCACAAGCTATCCTGCTCTCTCTGCAATCAAAACAACACAGCTTACAGATTGAATAGACACAAGATATGCCTTCCCTCAGCCCTCCAAGCCTCCTATTCCCTTGCGCAGTTCTTGGGGTCCAATGATGCCACCTATGTGATTTGCCTCATCACACACTCACTAAACTGAAGAAGTAACTGTGCAATCCTCAAGGAATGAATTCCTTCTGCATGCAAGAGATATCCTCCATGGAATATTCCTGCAACTGATAGTACATTGTCCCATCATCTGATCTCAACTAGGTCTCTGTCTGAACTGACATGCATGAGTTATTTATGAGAGAATACTCAATTATCTGAAGTGCAGCAATTGCATGCGTGCATGCATTAACTAACTGAACTCACAATTTGTTCAACAAACTATTTGAACTAATCTAACGACTTAACTCACTTAACTGAGCTAACTAATTACAACTCATCCTTATCTCTTTAACTAAGGGATAAATTCCTCAATTAATGGGATAATTGTTGCATGTCCCCACATAGACTTCATGTTTGATTTTATACAACTAATTAACTCAAGATGGATTAATTAATTATTTTACAAACAACTGCTAAGATCAAATTCGAATTTTACTTCTCTATTTTAGTTCAGGGACTAACTAAAATAGGAAGGTATCCCGAAATGCTATTTATGGCAGTGCTATTTTTAGCATTTCTTGTTGCTATTTCAACAACATGATCCACTTGTTGAATTTATTCTTAATGACACAAGAACGAGCTCTTGTGTGGTAATTTGTGAGTGCCACTTGCCCACCAAAGGTCACTTACCGACATTTCCATTTCCTCTTTCTGAAGAAAAAAAATGTACGCTAAAATGATTCATATCTTTGCATGATTGATTGGAAAAACCATTATGTTTTCGTAGAAGAATGAACACATTCTTTACCAAAGAAATCGACCATCATGATTTTATTTTTCATTGTCTACATGTCGCTGCATTAAAACTCGTATTCATTTCTTCTAGGTTGGCATCACAAAGGGAATATCAAGTAAAAAAATTTAGAATCGGGTTGTGCATATATCTTTATTACTATGATTGTTATTTTGGTTAGATATTAGATACTCTAACCAAAGCCTGCAATTGTGTCTTAAGAAATATGCTTTTGACATACTTACATTATCATATACTATCCCTATGACTTATTACATAATTAAGGTATTAAATTAAAACACTTATAATTAACAATTACCGCACATCCTTCATTGTGTGGAGGTCTTTTGTGTGCGGAGCTTTCTGCACAGTGAATGCTTAGCACACGTATAAAATATTCAAAGGCCTCAAGCTTGGGAGCCAGGCTGACATCTTGTGTGAAATTTTTGACTAGAAATGCAGGCCCTTTAGGTTGTTGAAAAGGTCACACTATTGAATGACATTAAAGCTGGAATTACATGGTCTTGTGTACCATAATTTTTACATATTTTTCTTTGTTAAGTCGTTCACGCAGAATGCATGGCAATGGTCGATTTGTAGAGTAGGGCAAGCTTGGCTTGTGTTTCCACTCATGGCTTCCATGCATGTATGATGATTGTTCATCTAGTTATCATTATTTTCTACACTGATTTGCTCCAGGTGCAAAGTGTTGTTATTGAGATCGTGTGTGCTTATACTCATTGTTTGATCCAAATGGAAATTGGAGTCCACCCATGGTATTCATCGGCCCATGGTATTTATCCACTCATAGAATATACCCATGGTATTGTAAGTGGCATCCACCCATGGTATTCATTCACTCAAGGTATTTATCCACCCATGGTATTGTAAGTGGGATCCACCCATGGTATTCATTTACCGATGGTATTTATCTGTGGTATTGTAAGTGAGATTCACCCATAATATTCAATCACCCACGGTATCTACCCACCCATGGAATTTACCTGTGGTATTATAACTAAAAAAAGACTATAAGTAACAAGTCATATTTTGTAAAAGGACATATTGTCAAACACAACAATATAGCTTCTACAATTATTCTCTCTTTTAATAAAAAATTTCTTGGTGGTTTTGTTTAATGTGTGTTCTCTTATTTTTTCCGGCATTTCATTTTTTCAGATCTTAGGGGCCACCCCCCCCCCAAATCCATTTCAACTTTTTAGATTTTGGGGACCTCCCCCAAGATCCAAATCCGTGGTATCCGAGCTAGGTTATGGCTCCATGGGAATGAGGGTTTGATGCATATTTCAGTTTCAAAATTTTGTAGCGATCTTCAACAAACTTCATGCACGTGTTACGACCTCCACATAACACTTTCTTGGGTAAAATGAGATTTTTTTTTTTCATTTTTTTGCTGGAATTTTTTGGCGACAAATTTGTAGATCAGTTCTGAAAATTTTGGTGTGAAATTTACAAACACAAATAACATATCTGGATTCCTTGCGAAAAAAAAAAAAAAAAAAAAAAAAAAAAAAAAAAAAAAAAAAAAAAAAAAAAAAAAAAAAAAAAATAATATATAATATAATAATAATAATAATAATAATAAATAAATAAATAAAAAATCGACCGAATCAGAGTCCGAATGAGGGAGATATTGTTGATTTAAAATCAGTTGTGTTGAAAAAAAAATTTTGACGACAATTCGTGGACGACGGCTCTACTATTATTTTTTTCATTTTTTGTGCAAAATTTCAGAAAAATGATCGTAGATCTGAGATCCTCTTGAAAAATAACCCAATTTCGAAAAAAAAATTGGTCATATCGGAGTTCGGATGAGGGAGATATCAGTAATTTAAAATCATTATTTATTTATTTATTTAATTAATTTTTTTATTTATATTTTTTGTGACGGTGGGACAGTTGCAGCACGAATCTGAGTTTCCAGAGTGTCCATATAGGGCTTTCAATCACATGGGAAGATGCAAAATGGTCATTATGTTTACAAAAATAGGTTATAATAAAGATTCTCAGTTATATTGACTGAATTATGCCCATTTTAAATTAGTTTTTATATTTGGAGCAACATTTAGAGTGAGTTTCCTTTCGAGACGTGCCATCCCACCTCGCTTTAGTAGGCACCTATTTCACATTCATCAGTTTCAGCATAGCAACATCCAACTTGGGTTCTTTGGAGACGTGCCCTCTCACCCTCGGTTATGTAGGCACATGCTACTTCATCAACAATCAACATCACGGTTATGGGTCAACCACACAAAATCCTTGTCATCGAAGTCCATTTGGGAGGCTACACATTGTTAGTATCATAGTTGGTCATAAGCATTACAGGGTATCTCTATCCTTGGATCTTCATTTGTCATGGTTATGGGTCATCCATAAACTCACACTTCATCGAAGTCCATTTGCTAGGTCGCACACTATCAATATCACAGTTCGTCACAAGCATTACATGGTATCTCTATCATCGAATATTCATTCATTGCGGTTATGGGTTAACCACACAAAACCCTTCTCTTCAATGACTCTTCATATTCAACAGAGGCTTCTTAGGAGGGAACTTCATGCGGTGGGGACCATTGCTTCTTAAGAAGGGAGGAATGATCCAAATGGAAATCAGCATCCACCAATGGTATTCATTGACCCATGGTATTTATCCACCCATGGAATATACCCATGGTATTGTAAGTGGAATCCACCCATGGTATGCATCCACCTAAGGTATTTATCCACCCATGGAATTTACCCATGGTATTGTAAGTGGCATCCACCCATGGTATTTACCCATGTTATTGTAAATGAGATCCACCCATGGTATTCAATCACCCATGGTATCTACCCACCCATGGAATTTACCTGTGGTATTATAACTAAAAAAAGAATATAAGTAACAAGTCACATTTTGTAAAAGGACATATTGTCCACCACAATGTAGTTTTTTTATAATTATTCTCTCTTTTAATAAAAAATTTCTTGGTGGTTCTGTTTAATGCGTGTTTTCTTATTTTTTCTGGCATTTCAATTTTTTAGATTTTGCCCCCCCCCCCAAGATTCAGATCATTGTTATGCCTTTTGTGCCCCTTGTCGAGGAACCTTTGCCTTTTCTTTGGAAAATAAACTACTTTCTTTTTCTCGATTACATAATCTCCTGTGTTTTTGGTCATGCCCTTTTATGATTTCTATGGATACTTCATCTTTACAAAATAGTCAATTTAGTGATATACTCATAAAGTATCTACAATCTCCTAGTAATATAGAAGTGTTCAGCTCATGGTGAACACATATTCTCCCCATTTATTCCTTGTTCATGGAACCAAATAGCTATGTCTCAGCTACCTATGCTTCACAAAAGAGTGATTCATTTGATTAAATTTGATTCAAATAGGAGGTAGTAAACTCGTCATACTACGATTAGTAGTGATTTATGCTCTTGCATCTCAGCTTTGGCCATGGTTTAGCCTCAGCATTGATAATGCTACCTTTTAAAAACAAGGGTGGTGATAATGAGAAAGCTAATTTTATGGGCTTCAAATTACTGTAAAAACTAAAGAGTTGTCACCTATGGGCATGGAAAATGAAATACAAAACATAATCGATTTAATATTGAAGGAAGACTATCCTCAAGTAATTGCCATGGTGGGCGTGACAGGGAAAAAATAATTTTTAAGAGCCAAAGAGTAGAGAAATTTTTTTAGCATCATTCTTAGGTGTTAGTATCACAGATGTTAGATGTTAATGTTGTTCTTCATGATTGAGAAGGAAAACTCACTATCACCAACCTTGAGCAAAATATAAAACCCCAAATAGTCTTCTTGACCTTCCTTGATGAAGATTAAGGTGGGGTAGGGATCCCTGCAATAAGTTGTAAGAGCCCCTGTAGCGGATCCCTGCCATAAGCTGAAAGGGGCCCCAAAGCATTTTCATACGTCTGGTGAAGTCCTATTGAATCTGTATCGATCTCCTAAATACTAAGCACATGCTTGGCCCAATCATGGAGAGGAATCTAGTTAACTCTAGTGCGAGCATTGAAGTCCATTAATTAACGATTATCTACCTCAATTTATCTTAGATCTTGCCAAAAGTTGTATTACTAGGCCCAAAATAATGATTGGGGTAATACTAAGCTCCATGACAATTCCATGACTAGAGGCCAAAATTACACACATCTAGTAGAATGGATTTGCCCCAATTGTTGAATGTATGCCTTATAGGGGCAATTGACTACATACTAAAAAGATGAAAAGCAAGATTACAATGTACAAAACCTTCTCCCTAAAGGGAACTTTAATTTCAGTTGCCTAGACCTCAGACAAGATTGAAACAAATGACTTCACTAGATGCAGCACCTGAAACCTGCCACCACTTGGCATTTTTTCTTCTCGGAAGAGAAACCCAAAATATCAAATTGCTAACATGCAATGACATACTATTGTGACCTTAAGATGGCAAATCCTTGTCAAAAAATAGAAACATAATAATGCACTATAACAACATTGAGACTACATTTAACAAACATGACAATATTGATAAAACCAACTTATAGATAACTCAAACATCTCGAGGACATGTGGACTGTAATCAAGAGGTAAATTAAGTGTGTCGTATTCAATGAACTGTGTTAAATCCCCCAATGAACATGCTGACGTATGAACATTCCCAATTTGCAAATGAAGTGCAAGTCTTAGGATTTTATGAAATAGATACCCCTTACTCGTGGATTTGTAACCAAAGATTGTTGACGTAGATTTAAATAGACAGGAAAAAAACTAGAAAATGAATTTGTTATTCATGCGAAGAAATAAAAAAAAAAAAAAACGATGATGCCATGTCATGTAAGCATATAACACTTATCAATTAAATATTCCAAATAAAATATTTTGTGCCGTTAAATATTTCAAATCAATTTGTTGGAAGTAACATTGAATTTGTCTTCAATCAAAGTTCATTATGCGGAGGTATTTGTGTAGAGATCCTCTCCACACAACGATCTTCCACACAAAGACCTCTACAGAATGAACTTCCACACCAGTGTCATTGAAGTGTGTAAGACACTAATCTAAAATTAAACTATTATTGTTATTTGTTGTTTATTGTTATTATTTACTAGATTATTATTATTTTTTATTATTACAACTAAGCAACCATTCTTAGAGACCTTCGTTGACAAATGACAAGGTACTAACTTATTCAAAGTAGTACAAAAGCATTCATAGTTAAAGCAAAAAATAGCAAAAAAAATATTAATAATAACAAAAGCAATAAAGGCTTCACAGTCATGGTAGCTAATATGTGCCACGTTACATAAACTAACTATTGCAAATAAATCACGAAGTTCTAGTTCCCAATGATTGATATGTTGGACCCTTATCAGAATTTACTTATACATAATTGTATGCTAGAAATATCCCTCGGCTATATAATGTAAGATGAAAACCCTAACCAACTCTTTTAGGAAAATCTGAACATCTTTGGTATTCATGTGATGGGAAGCGAGTAAAAAGATTTCTAAGACACAAAACAAATTACAAGTGGGTTTTTAGCGTACCTTTAGAAGTAGTCATTGTCGCCGCATGTTGTTTCTCTGCCTTGCACCTATTTATATTATTATTATTATTTGCTATTACTGTTTATTATGTTATGCATATTTTTTAATGGAAACAAACTACATGTTTTAATGGAAATAGACTATATGATTACTTTTGTAGCATAATAATTTGATTGGTGGTGGTCCCAACAAGGCATAGCAGGTTAGGTCCTCTACATTCTCATTGTGGTTGTGTGGAAGTTCATCTCATTATGCGGAGGTTCAACTTATTGTGCAGAACCTTCGCACAATGAGCTAAACTTCCGCACAATCGCAATGAAGATGTGGATGACATAACCTCATATGCTTTGTGGGGACCACCACCAATCAAATTATTATGCCTTTGTCCTGCCCATCGACGTGCTTTAAAATATTTCCTTAAATTATTATGCTTGGAACCATGAATTATCTCTAGAAACATTACATTTTTTCCCTTAAATTGTTGTTGACTCCTCTATTGATGTTTGTTTTAGTTTTTGAGTTTATGATTACTAATTTCAATTTAATATTCTATTATCTAATCCCTAGGATATTTGGTCTATTTTCCTTGCTTATTCTACCACACAAATTTAATACATACTAAAATCGACAAAACACTTAGTGACTTGATTAGCCCCTCAACTACAAGGTTTATTACAACTATTGTTCCTGCTTCACCAATATCATTTACCTTGGCCATGTGGATATCGTAAAAAAGAATTTTGTAAAACAAAATGGCAAAAAAGTCATACCAACGAGTATAAGTACACACAATCTTAATAACAACACTTTGCACATGTAGCGAATCAGTGTAGAAATTAATGATAATCAGAGGAACAATAATCATGCATGCATGGAATCCATGAGTGAAAAAATAGGCTAAGCTTGCCCAATTTTGCAAATCGACCATCCCCATGCATTCTGCATGAACGACTTAACAATGAAAATTATGTAAAAATTATGATGCACAAGATCACGCAATTCCAACTTTAATGTTGTTCAATAACGTGACCCTTTTCGGCAGCTGAGAGGCTTGCATTTCCAGTCAAAAAATTCACACAAGACGCTAGTCTAGCTCTTAGGCTTGAGGCCTTTGCATAGCTGGAAGTTGCCTTAGCATCGGAATTGATGAAATACACATCGTTGGAAAATAAATCTCCTTGAGATCTCCAGCTCCAATGCTCCCATCTTCCATGGTGGGTTTCCACTCGCTTCATTATCTGCAAGTGACTCAGTCTCAATTTTTTTTTGCTTTATACGATTTGAACTTGCGACCTCTCAAGAGGATTTAATTTATTTATATACATACCTCTTTGGCAAAATGATCCATGGGAGCCAGGTATCTGTTCCTTGGGAGCTAACAATATAAGTTTTTCCCTTTACTAACGTTATAAGTTGTGCTTTGAGACGACCCTATTTAAGATGCCATGGAATGAAGATTGTGAGTGAAATTATGAGGTATCAAAGCTAGCCTAACATAGGCTACTAGAGCTGATGCAGGTGCTGCCCCTAGAGCTACTTAGTGATGCATGGAGTTGATAATGGACTTCGCCCATGTGTGGGAAGTGGGCACATATCACCTTCATCTTTGCTCTAAGATGTCCCTATGTTACATCTACATCTATTGAGTATTTCTTGACTACATAGGCATCTTCGCTGCCGTTGTCTCTTTGCAAAAGCAACTTCTTCTCACTCAAAAGAATTATAAGTAAAGTATAAATTATATGCATAGAAGTTTCTCATCATATTTTAATTAATATGGAATGCAAGTGACTATAACATTGGTGCACACACAGATTCATTTATGCTTGCATCACAATTATAGTTTATTTTTCAAATATGTATGGAATGTTGAGGTCGAAGGTGCTGTCATTGCTTGTTCTTCTTCCTTTCACAACAAGCTAGTTCTTTGTGTGAATAAATGATAGTTGTGCGAAGGTGCTTGTGTGAAGGTAGCTGTGCGGAGGTGGTTGTGTGAAGGAAGCTATGCGGAAGTGGTTGTGCGGAGAAAAAATGCTTATGCATAGAGCTTACACTATGTGGAAAGCTTTGTGCGAGGAGAATCAATTAATTAGTGGTAGAGGCAAGAACTACGCTGCATCACAACTTTAAATCTTGTTAATTATGTGTTTTGAAATATCATTATTGCAAATAGAAACCATTATTATTTAAATTTATTTTAATGTAATATGTATATTATGAATTTTATCTAAAAAATTATTTGTAATTTTATTGATGAAAATAATTACAATATAAATAACTAAATTAAATCGAATCACTTTATAACTTTTTTATTAAATTTTAATTGAGTTGACATTATTATTATTATTTCTTTGATTTAAAATATTTCATTTTTATAAGACACTGCAAACATCTACCAATATATTAAAAGATAAAAATACATCTCAACATAATTATTATTATTTTAAAAATTTCTCAATTTTTTTAAAACAATAACAATTTAATTTAAAATTATTTTTTCATATAAAAATCTCACCATTAATTACTATATTGCCTTGATTACCCTGAGCAATCAAGAATATACCTATTATCATACATCACTATATTGCCTTGAGCAATCAAGGATATACCTGTTATCATATTTATCAAAATTTACCAAAAAAACAAACCACCATTAAAACACACATCATAAGATAAATGATAACATGCACAAAAGTAAATGTTGTAATAATGAAATCTAATAAGAACATAAGATGTCTCTATCTACCAGGGGATCCTCCCACATGATAAAACTTATACCCCAGTACATGTATGTACCATAACTCACTCATCGACCAATTTCCTTTATGGGCTACACCAATTAGTTGTCACATTCAAACTAGCCAACCCAACAAGCTTACGAAGTTGAGATTGACAGGTTGGCCACCTAATAATCCAACCTACCTATGTGTACAAAGGTGTTATTCTCCTTTCCAAAAGTGAGTGACATTTTTTTTATAAATGTCACAGTTCTATTTTACTATTCCCATCGACATCTACGAGATTGTAATTATCACCTTTTTCTTAAGTAATATACACATTTTATATCATACACATAACATACCCATAACAAGTGTGGAAAAAAAAGTATTTAGGGTATTTTATGCTTTTATATTTTTACATTATAATATATAAATATCCTTCTTATATATTATAATGGTTGAAAAGTTAGAAATATAAAAATTATTCTTTATGGAATATTATTTTATTACTATTTTTATCTTTATGATATTTATATTTTTATTACATTTTGCTTTAGGTATGCAGTATCACCAAATACTCACACAAAATTAATGTTAAAGGTGGTTGCAACTAATTAATAATCATTATATTATTGTCGCGCCAGAGGTACTGCGCTTTTTTCCAAATATTTATAATAGGGAATACAATTATATCGATTTCAAAATTAAATCAAATCAAACGTCTTTGTAAATGTATTTGATCTCGAAGTTTTATTTTTATTTAATTTCTTAACGTAACAAATATCTTTAATGACGGCAAATTTGGTTGCGGCTTTAATTTATTCAAGCCGAGCACAATCCTTGCCTACCCATTGCTAAGATCGTTAAGTTGAGGAGCACACGGAATTCAAAATAAAAATATACAAAATTTACATCCATGCCACGTGGCGATTATAACGACCTGCGCGAAAAGTGTGAGAAAAGCAAAATACACAAAACAAAACAAAGCTTAGAACTTTAATGTGAGGGTGCCATGACTTTGACTTGTGTAATATCCCTAGGCTTTTTGGTTTATTTGAACGTCTTATGCCATTCAAGAAGTTCATTGGTTGTCTGATGGTGTTATCTTGTGAGTTGGTATGGTCACTAATCACTTTATTACTTTTGATTATATTTTATTGATTTCAAGTTAAACATTTATAATCAATCAAAATATTAAAGTCACTTTAAGTGAGACTCTGTCATTCCCACTCAATTACAAGTAATTGATGGTTGTTTTTTTTGAGCTAAGCATATTTTAATTATTGAGTGTCTAGCATGTGACCATGTTATCATCCATGTAATTAGATACATCATAATCAATGAAGATTATGTCATTTGGAGTTAAATACATCATAATCCATGAAGATTATGTCATTTTGAGTTAAGTCTATTTTAATTATTGATTGTTTATTTTAATTATTGAGTGTTTACTATTCATGTAAGTAGATACATGATAATCAATAAAGATTATGTTATTTATTTATTAGGTCTTCATATATCTGTAATGTATTTATCAATATTGTTAGTTTGGTATGAATAAGGCACACAATTTATCATATTGTCAAGTTGTGTTGTCTTCTACTAGAACTCATTATATGGCACTACGTTCATCATTCATCTTACTTGACAAGACATCTTTGGTCTTCTTAGCCCACACGCTAGTACACTATCTTAATTGTCTTATGAATCACAGTAAGTTGGTCATCAAGGCTACAAAACAAATGGACTTGCCATACAACTAGCCACGTATGCCTAATGTGCCCTCCATTTTGACATTACTAATAAAACCTCAAAATCAAGTCCTTACATTGGGCAAGTAGAAGGTGGTTTTTCCTCAATGAATGGAAGCGTTGTCATTAAATGGGGTATGAGGAGGCATGCTTATCTCTCGAGCAATGTTAATGAGTTGGTCTTTAATTGAGCTTGATGTTGCCTCCATAACATTCATTTTATGGTATAAAATGGTGAACGCACTTTAAGATTCGTTCTACTAATCACGTAAGGCAATAATGCATAAGGGAGCTTCTATCATTTTTTTGTAGTGTTAGCTTCAACAAATGTGTCTTCCACTTGTCTCTTCAAGGTATCATGAGAGAAACAACTTTTGGTGCACTATTAGCTACACATCAATGCACTATACTCACATTCCTCAAGGAGGTTAGGCAAGAATCACAACACTCCATGAAGCTCAAGAGAGCTAGGCAAGTTGCAGGTTAGAGGAATTTAATTTTGGTAAAAGAAAACATTGCAAGACGTTGAATTACTTTGTAGAAGAGTGGATAAAGAAATATAAAGCAATATCTTTTACATGTCAACTCAAGATTATGAGTTTTTGTTTTTGTTTTGTTTTTTTTCCTATGCGGTTCACGGGCCCCAGAGATCGATGACCACTATGTCCATGGAACATTTGTACCGAACAGATCCACCTGAAGGGATTACTTCGTGTCAGCTCAACTTGGAACTTGACCCCAAGAGTGTCAAGATAATTGAACCCTTGACCTCTCAATAACAAAAGTGCTTTAACGATGCTCAATAACAAAAGTGCTTTAACGATGGAGACTCGACCAATTAAACTTACCCTCGAAACAACCCACGATTATGAATTATAACTTGAATGGACTAGAATTAACAAACCATCTATGGTAAAAAAAAAAAAAAAAAAAAAAAAAAAAAAAAAAAAAAAAAAAAAAAAAAACAAAAAACAAAACAAAAAACAAAAAACATCTATTGTAAAAATAAATAAGGTTTTAACTTTAAAAACAAACATTAAAAAACATTAGATAATATCTTACCCACAAAGTTACAAACAAGATAATTCAACCCATCATACATAAAGTGAGTGAAAGTTGCTTATGAAGGGCAAGTTTGCCATGAGGAGCCTCCACATATGACAAAGACAATCCTACTCATGTTTCATTAATGATGAAATAAGTGTCCTCAATGCATCCATGCATGAATCGTGGTAAAAAGATTGAGGGGATCTCTCTCCTTTGTTTGGTGATGCATTTTGGAGTTAAGGAAGACGACCCTCACCTCTTTTATTTTTTTGCCCTTTCATCCACATAGGGAAATAAGAGCACCGACCTTGCCAGCGCAAGAAAACACCAGGGAATACTTATCTAGCTGCAGATTTTGTTCCCATAAAGTTTTATTCTCCATACGAATGGTCTTTAGCATATTAATATAAAAATAATTATGTTTTGGCAAGGCTAAGACTAATATATAGCCCTTTAATATATTAACAATTAATTGTGTGTTTACAATAAATTAGCAAGGTTATGAGTAAAATATGGTTTATTGAGACCATTAGTTGAAAATGAGTGTTTATGAGTCAATGTGATGTTGTGTGACCCCACCCTATTCATCTCCCTTAAACGCGAAAAATATTTATGTAGACTCCATCTAGTACGACAAGTACGTTAATAGGTGTAAGTCCATGGGGGGCATGTGATGGAGGAAGTTTTATATTTTCCGTACAAAATTGAGTTCATGAAAACCAACCCCGCCCTTTAGAAGATGCACAAGCCACCATGTGCAGGGGAGATGCAAGTGAAACATGCGTATCTGGACAAATCCGTGACAATGACATGTACATGCGCCCCCACCCATCCCCTCTTTTTCGCACACGACATCCAAAGTTAAAATTGGAATTAGTCGCTGTACACGACTATGTAACAAATTAAAAGGATACGTTGTTTTATAAACATGGAAAAAGGTAAAAGGATGAATACTGTTCAACATTCTATAAATGAGGGAAAAAGGAAACAATATGGAAAAAAGATAAGTGTGCAGAAGAAAAATAATTTTTACACATTTTGAAATAATTTTTATGGGTGTGTATTTTTCTTTTTTAATTATTAGGTTAATATAATATTAGTTTATTATAATAAAGTTAAATGGTAGATGCTTTCTAGTAAGTGTGTTTTTGTACATCTTGGTACTGAGTTTCTTGCTTGCTAATGTAAATTGTTGATACTAACTATTGATACTAATTTAGGGTTAGTACTTGTTAAGTTTTGAGTTTCTTGCTAAGTATTAGCTTGCAAATTGTTGTATCAATTTAGTGGTTATAGTGATAGTGAAAGAGCTTTGAACTAAATTTTAACTAGTTACTAATTATTCTGAATTATTAAAAAAAAAAATCTTTATGTTAATAAGTAACCAATGATATTGAAATCTTTAATAATATTAATATTAAATGTTAGTTGAGTTGTGGTAGGTGTAAGATGATTCCATTTATCTAAGTTACATTTATAACAAATACTGCTTTTATATCTTATTTCAAAATCTTTAATAATGTTAATATTAAATGTTAGTTGAGTTGTGGTAGGTGTAAGATGATTCCATTTATCTAAGTTACATTTATAACAAATACTGCTTTTATATCTTATTTCAGAACCTTAAAATTACATATCTTGAGAATGATACTGGTATTAACTCCAACCTCAACCTTTATACATAAATAGATTATAAAGTGTAATGTGAGGGAATAGCACCTTTGATATGGACAAAAAAGAGAAAGCGGGTATTACCACATTAATTTTAAAATTTACATTAAAAATAAATACAATTTTAAATATTTTTATGTAATTTTTTTATATTTATTCTTCTGTATTAAAATTTATTATACTTATTATTATTTAATACATGTAACGATAGTTAATATATCAATTTGAAAAGTTAATTATATGTGAATAAAATCTTTAACAACGAATGTAAATTAAGTTTAATACTAGTATAATTTGAAAAAGGTATAATGTGATAAAAATTTTAACAAGATGGTAAATATGAAATTTTTTTGGGAATGAATAAAACTCAGGGAATATGAATAAATGAATATTTTAACAAGTTTTAAAATAAATATTTTTTTATATAATGTTAATAAGAAATAATATTTAATATTTAAAATGTCCAAAAATCTAACTTTTTGATAACCATATACATTTGGAATAAAATTGTAAACATAGATGATTTAAGATAATTTTATTTTACTAAGTTTAAATTCAATAACAATAAAATTAAAGTCACTACACATATTATATCTTAAGAGAATGAATATATATTTGCCATAAAAAACAAAAAATATTTTATTTTTAATAAGAAAAGATTTAAAGCCACTACAATATTATATTCTTTAAGAGCACAATAATTATTCGCTGTAAGAACACAATATATTATTTGTTATAATTGAATTTAAGGAGTTAAAATTAGACTTTTGTGATCCATAATGTTGATATTATTCTTTCCGATTAATCACATCATTTCAAACCAGCTAATGTTGAGGATGAACCACATTAGCTGGTTTGAAATATCGACCAAATCCTAATGATATGATTAATTTGAAAGACTAATATCAAAAAATTTAAAATATTTAAATATATAAACTTTTATAAACATATTAATATTTTATATAAAAAATTTCGTTTTCAAAACCTTTATAAAAATGTATTTTTTTTTGAAAAAATTTATATTAAAGATCATTTAAATTATGTTTTTTTTTTTTTTTTTTCAAAATTGAATTATAAAAACTTGGTTTGTTGCAAATTATTTTTTACAAAAATATTTTTTTAAATATTATATTAAAATTATATTTTTTAAAAAATTGATAGGTAAAAATTTTAATAAAAAAAATCTGAAAAAATTTAAAAGCACTAAATAAAAAATATTAACAATTTTGATTTTTAAAAAATTTATATGGAAATTAACAGTCTTTCCATAGAAATCATAATACCAGAATTTTGGCCTATAAATTTTTGTTGAAATTAACCTAAATAAAAATTATTAATAATGAATTTTAAAAAATTTGTTTGAGATTTCTATAAAATGATGATTTTACAATTTTTTTAAATGAATTGTCTATAAATATTTATCTTGGCATTCCTATTTTAAATAAATTTTATTAAAACTTTTAAATGAAAATTTTAACCACTATCAATTGTTTAAGAAAACTATAATTTCAAAAAAAACTTTATATTTTGAAAAGAAAATCCCTAAAAACATCGCTTCTTCATCATGAACAGAATTTGAAATTCTACAAAATTTATATGACAAGAATTCTCTAAAAAGCAATCATTTCATTATGAACAGAATTTGAAGCATAGTAAAACTGTTGCCCCATAATGTCCAAGCTCATATCGAACTGTTGCCCCATAATGTCCAAGCTCATATCGAAATTGTTGTAGGAAAAATATATTTGCTGCAGGATTAGCACGTTCCTTAACGACAAAAGGAGGTTGGCGTTTGGTAAGGTATGGGTGGAAGAAGAGCAATCTTCATTTTGCACCTACCTTCCGTGGTTACCAATTTTGGGTGTTGGTGTCACTCCAGATACCTTTGCTGGACAGGCCAAGCAAGCAGACTAGCATACTTCATGTAATGCCCAGGTTTGTAGCGAGTCCTTGGTGAAAAGGGAGAGTGAGAATAAAAGCAAATACAGTGAATTTTGGACACCTGGAAACTCATCCTATATTATATATCGGATTCCACATCTCACATTCTTTCTTTCTATCAACTGAAATCTCATCTTTCTACTGGTTTTTTTTAAGCCCAACACTGTTTTTCACGTCCACAGTTCGAATCTCCTCAGCTCAAGTGTTTAGTGATTGGCATATCGAAGCAAATAGAGCTCGGTGATGCATTGATCGCTGGATTGCATGTGTGTATCTTGTGGGCGGCGGGGCGGTGAGTAAACCCGATTTGCAGAAATGGGTGACAAGGCTGCGACTCTGGAAGCCATTAACAAAGAAGCTGTGGATTTGGTAAAGAGGACTTGAATGCCTTTTGAGTCTTTTGCCAGGTCTTTCTGTGGAGCTATGAGATTGATTTTGTGAGGTTTGTTAATGCAGGAACATATTCCCATCGAGGAGGTTTTTGAGAATCTAAGATGCAGCAGGGAGGGTTTGAGCAGCCAAGCTGCGCAGGAGAGGCTCACTATATTCGGATACAACAAGCTCGAAGAGAAAAAGGTAAGGGTAGCTTCGACATATTTCTAATTTTGAGCTCAGTTCCTGAGTTGAGCTGGGATTTGAGATCTACGGGGAATTGAATTTCTAAGGCTGTTTGAGCCTTGAGGTATGCAGAGTAAAGCAAATTCTTTGGTTCTACTGTGAAGCGGTTTCTTTCACGGTTAGAGATATGAACAGGCACAGTGTAATTTCCATGGCTTATATCGTTCTATAAAATAAATATGTTTTATTAGCTTTGTCGGGCTTATACTGCAACATCAAATCTTTAGGCTACAGGAAAGTATATTGCTTAGGCTTCCGATGAGGGATCCTTTGTCATGGCTTATGCCAAGAGGTTCATGCAGTTGGGGTTTATGCGGAGTACTTGAACTTTGTCAAGAACTGATTAAATTTAACTCCATGACGTCTTTTGGGTGCGCAGGAAAGCAAATTTCTCAAGTTTTTGGGTTTTATGTGGAACCCCTTATCATGGGTTATGGAAGCCGCAGCTGTGATGGCCATTGCTATGGCGAATGGAGGGGTAAGCATCACACACTTCTAATTCCCCTCGTTGATTCTATTATAAAGCAGCTATCAAGCTTCATTGCTAATATCATGTAATTAGTTCTATATATTTTGTCGGCAGAGTCGCTGCACTCATCGTTTTTCTATCTCGGGTTCTTCATCTCTTTGCAGTCTCAGTCATCACTAGTGATTTGTCTTTCTCGTTGGTAAAACAACTGTTGATATACTGCTAATGCCATATTTTCTCTGTTTTTGAAAATTCTTGGCTATTTACACCACAAATATCATGTTGTTACTTTTATATGTTCTATTTTTTTTTTTTTTTTTTTTCTATGGTGTTTTCTTCTCTGCAAGGGCTTTTCCTAGTCGGGCCTACAATGTGTGCATTCACTTTATCAAACATGTCTGTCTGCCTGTCTTGACTCTTCAACTTGCTTGGATAATATACCCCCATTGATCAATCCATGAACTAAACACATATCTTTAAAGTTTGGCCATTCCTTCTGATAATTGTATATTTTTGGCAAATTGGTCATGGTTATTCTTTTGTTTTTTCATCATTAATAATATTTGCTAGTTCTGTTGCTAATTTTGTGTTTTCTGTGTTCGTTTGATAGTAAATAGTAGTGTGGCTTTTGGTCTCTCCTATTGGATATCGTTCCCCTCTATTGTATATTTAATAGTTCACAGTATTACTTCATCCTTATGGTTCCTGTGCATATTATCGGAAAAGAAGATGGCTTCTTGTTCTACCGTGTCACAGTATTTCTCTCTTGTAGCCAGTATCAGTCAGGGCATACCCTATCCGCTCTTTTTAGTTGAGGCTTTAATCATGTAAATTGTATCTTTGCAGGGAAAACCTCCTGACTGGCAAGATTTTGTTGGTATTATAACATTGCTTGTTATAAACTCTACCATAAGTTTCATAGAGGAAAACAATGCTGGCAATGCTGCTGCGGCACTGATGGCTCGGCTGGCTCCAAAGAGCAAGGTCTGTTCACTATCTTTTGTATGAGTGGCAGCCCCGAAATTTTCAGTTTTCTATCCTTGGTTTTGCGGGGAAGCATGCAATTAGATGTTCAGAATCCTCTTAAGATCATGGGTGCTGCAGTTTTAAATTCCTTAGTCAATGACTTAAGACTTTGAACTTAACAGGTTCTCAGAGATGGACAATGGAATGAAGAAGATGCAGCAGTGCTTGTTCCTGGTGACATAATCAGCATCAAACTTGGAGATATTGTTCCTGCGGATGCGCGTCTTCTTGAAGGAGATCCTTTAAAGATTGATCAGGTCTTAATCCAATCCTTTTCTTTACTTCTTATTTCTGATTACAAGTGCTGGAATTTTCGGCATGCTTTTATAGGGTTTCTGGGATTAACTTGAGGGTTTTGGTGCTTTTCCGGAGCCATGTTTTATGACAATATTTTTGAATGTGTGTAGTCTGCCCTCACTGGGGAGTCATTACCAGTAACAAAGGGTCCTGGCGATGGGGTTTATTCTGGTTCTACTTGCAAACAGGGTGAACTTGAATGTGTTGTCATTGCTACTGGGGTCCATACCTTTTTTGGTAAAGCAGCACATCTTGTGGACAGTACAAACCAAGTTGGCCACTTCCAAAAGGTTGGTATTTATTCTGGACTTCTGATTTTTTTTTGTCCTTCCTCTTATTTGATAAATACACGATTTTTGGTGATACTGCAGTTGTACCAAATTGGCTAGTTAGGGTCCGTGGTAATATTGGATGATCCAGTCGTTGCGTTAAAATGGTTATTTTCTTGGAGGTGGCTTGCAGGTTTTGACGGCAATTGGGAATTTCTGCATTTGCTCAATTGCGATTGGCATGATAGTTGAGATCATTGTTATGTATCCAATTCAAGACCGTAAATATCGTCCTGGAATAGATAACCTTCTAGTTCTCCTCATTGGTGGGATTCCGATAGCAATGCCTACTGTCCTTTCTGTGACAATGGCTATTGGATCCCACCGTCTGTCTCAACAGGTTAGTTGCCATTATCACACCCAGGCCTTTATATGCAGTGTTTCGTTTGGCAGACATGTATAAAAGGCACCATTCCATAATTCTCCCTGATAGTATCTCTCTTTCTGGTATTTGCTGGTGCAGGGTGCCATCACAAAACGGATGACAGCCATTGAAGAAATGGCTGGAATGGATGTGCTTTGCAGCGATAAAACTGGGACATTAACACTGAATAAGCTTACTGTGGACAAGAATATTATTGAGGTTAGATGTGCAATTGCTTATGTTCTGCTGCTTGCCGTAGTACTGTTAGTTTCCTTCAAACAAGTATCAATTACTAATGGTTGTCATGAACAGGTTTTTACGAAAGGATATGACAAGGATGCTGTTGTCCTGATGGCTGCAAGAGCATCCAGAACAGAGAATCAAGATGCCATTGATGCGGCAATTGTTGGGATGCTTGCGGATCCTAAGGAGGCAAGTATTTTTTTTATGTCATCATATTAAATTTTAGTTTATAAGCAGGTCTATGCTTATTTTACTGATTTGTATTTTTTGTTGTGGGTTTTAATATCCATGGATGTAAAGGCGCGGGCAGGCATTCAAGAGGTCCATTTTCTTCCTTTTAATCCAACTGACAAGAGGACAGCTCTCACTTATATTGACAATGAAGGGAAAATGCATCGCGTTAGTAAAGGTGCTCCAGAGCAGGTATTGTTCTTTGGATGTTTGACCTTCTTCATTAGGCTTGGTAATGGGCTGTATTGTTTAGAAAGTGCTTCAAAACTTATTTGTACACATTCTATTAAACTGAAAAGATCAAATACTTTCTGCTAGATTCTTAACCTCGCACATAATAAGCCAGAAATTGAGCGGCGAGTTCATACAGTTATTGACAAGTTTGCTGAACGAGGACTTCG
>APFE030081964.1:163194-180022 GCA_000404065.3 Pinus taeda | reverse complement strand
TTTTTTTTTTTTTTTTTTTTTTTTTTTTTTTTTTTTTTTTTTTTTTCTGCTGGTACCTGCAAAACTGAAATAGATTGAACTGCAACTAACTATCTTGCTGAAATGAAAAGGAAAAAAAGCAGGAAAGGACTGATCTATTTTGCTTAAATGAAATTGCAGGAATGAAATGCTAGCCTACGCTTGCGGAATTGAAATGCTAATCTACGCTTGCAGAATTGAAATTACGGAATTGAAATGATAATCTACGCTTGCAGAATTGAAATGCTAATCTATGAAAGCAGGAAATGTCTACTCTAGTTTTGCGAAAATGAAATTGCAGAATGGAAATGAAATAAACTACTCAGTAGAAGGTTGTAGGAGAAAATGGAAGAAAAGCAACAATCACCAATACTCTGATGCTTCCTTGGCAACGGTGCCAAAAAGATGGTGGGCTCTAGTATTGTAGCAATAATGCTGCAATTCCTGGGACTCCCTTCTTTAATTTTATCAACCCTGTAGTTTGTAACAAACTTGGAAGCGACGGTGCTGTATGCACAAGTACTAGCTCTTGCCCACAACTGTCACCTGGTTATTGGCACCAGTCCACTAGGGGTCAGGCAACTTCTATAGAGCTTTGAGAAGGCTTGTTAACTATGGATGGAAGCTAGTCTCGAAGGAAGCTAATCTTTTTTGCAAAAAGAGATTGAAAAACTGAAGGAAAGCGCAAACCCTAACAAACCCTAATTCTACCAGCTAGTCCTACTAACGCAAAGAAGAGAATGCAAACTACTGAAAGAGATGCCATTACTTCTATGAAGGTAAAATACATGTGTCTAGACTACCTCTATCTGAAGAAAACATCTTTTTGTATTTTTGATTAAGTCGTCAGTTTCATCATGCATATGCTTTCACTATTCTTGATTGTGTAGGGGGTGGATCAATGAGGAGAAATTCTTGGAAGAGGTCGAGAAGGTTTAGAGAGGGTCTAAGGAGTCCCTAACACCCTTCCAAAGAGTTTCACAAAGTTTGGCTATCAAGAAACCTCATTTGTGAGCTTCTACAAGAAGTCTGCAGGGGTTCTACAGATGTTCAGGAATTTCTACAAGATGTTTAGAAATTTCTACAGGATGTTTAAAAATGGGATTTTGGAGGATGGGTGAGTGAGGGAAGATGCAGGAATGGATATGGAGGTAGGATAGGGGTCTGAAGTGGCCCAGGGACTGGTGGATGGAGTGGTGAGAAGGTGTAGATGGCTGAATTGGCTCAAAGAAGGCTGAAATAATGATTGCACAAAAAGGTAGGGTTACGTGGGCAAGAGGACAAATGTGAGACGAGGAACCTAGTTAGGAGATGGAACATATGGCTCTGATGAAGCTTGGGTGGATGAAAGAGTGGTAGAGATGCTCTGCACTGTGTACTTTCAACTGAACCAATAAAGACTTGCAAGTAATCAAAGTCCTAGCTAATCTAATCTAGCTAACAATAAAGTGGATGAACAACAACTTTATTTGAAGGAGAACCATATATATCAACTATGCAATGAGACATTTCAGAGATCTGAACACATAACCAACTTTTGCAAATGAAAATAGTACACTAATGATTGCATGGCAAAGCAAACTAGTGTTTTTGTTTGGGACAACACGATTACTTCAATTCCAGCCCCTAATCCAATGAGGAAGAGGTGAAACCAAAAGTGTTTGTTGGCCCTTTTCTGGAGCTTTTTCCCTGTTATTATCCTACCAATCTATTCTAAACATCTGAAGCATTTCTATTCATAAACAATGACCTAGTTAATCGATACAACTTAATTTGCCTAACAAAAATACATTTACAAATGCATAAAAGGAAAAACAACGATACATAAAGGAAAGATAACAGTATATAAAGGAGGCCCTAGGCTCTCAGGTTGGGCCCAACCCTAAGAGCTATGGCTCCTATAGAGAACTCAGAGTTGATATAAAATAGGACTGCTTATCATTATCAAAAAATAGTCATCAATCAAAAGCTATGCCAAAATGGCTACAAGAAAACAAGCTGAAAGTGACAGCACTGTAGTGCAAAAAATGCAATGGTTTCAAAAGTCCCTTACGAAGGCTGAGGCCTTCTCATTTATACACCACGAGGGCCCTAGCAGGCCTCCTAAATCTAAGGGACTCGGCTGTCCCAACTGTTAGTAGACAGTCCCTTTTCCGAAGTCTGCTTGGCTGCCTTCAAGATCCGTTTTTGGTGGCCTGTGAGCTCAGAGTTGGGGGTGGAGATCCCGAGGAAGGGCTATTTAATGTCATAGACAACCCACCTACGAATCCTCACCTCAAGCTTGGCTGTCACCTAGCCCATGATTGCTCGGTTTTGCTCCAACATGTGTCAAAAAACCTGAAATAAGCACGTGTTAGCTACCTAGGAAGAGTGACCACCCTTATTCGTACAAATGACATAAACATACTAAAAAATAATGCATAATCTATGAAAAATGGAGGATTGAACAAGGATTGGACAAGGATAATTAGGCAAAATGAGCCCAATAAGTTACCCAATTTGGGGCTCATCAATGGTATTTCAAAGGTTTAATATATAGGAATGTAAATTAGTTAAGGGTCTTATTCTAGTAGGTGTAAAGTTATCTATAGATTAGTGTACCAAGATACATGAAAAGAAAGAGGATGTGTCCTATGTTCCCTATGATAGTGTTGCAGTTTGATGGATGAAATGGTTTATACTAGGCTAAACATTACATATGTGGTGGGAAGTTTGAGTAGGTATATGTCAAAACTAGGGAAGGAGCATTGGGCAATTATAAAGAGGGTTTGTAGGTATTTTTGTGCACCAAAGACTGTGAGATTTGCTACCAAGGAGCATATATAGTAGATAACATTAAATGTGCATGACTTTGTTGATGCAAATTGGGCTAGAGATTTTAATCACAAAAGATCTACACGTGATTATGTGTTGAGCCTATTTGGAGGAGTAATCAACTAGACAAGCAAGTGAGAATTTATAGTTGCACTGTCAACTTGTTGGTCCACCAATAACACTCTTATATTTTAGCTTAAAATGTAGGGGCCCCTATTGAAATTTTCAAAAATCCCCTTGTTGAATCGCACTCGATTGGTCATTAACTTATTCTATTTGGGTTGATTGGTTTTTGTGATTCTTAATCTTCCAAGATTTAACACATTTATGTGGTCTTTGGTGAGTTTACATATTGACTTTTGATTACCTTGTTTTAGCTCTTCAATGATTAAGATTGTCACACTTATCGTCACAAATTAGAAAATTTATTCTCTATATTATTTTGGCACCTTACCATGATAAATATATCAATTATCTTATTTTAATTTCACCTTAATTTCATGTGACTTTTCCTCAACACAAAAATATGTAACATAATTAGCAAAAATATCATATATATATATGACACTATTATTTATATTATAAATGGTATATATTATAACATATAATAATGATTAAGTGAATTATATATATATATATATAAAAGCAAGCATGTCACATTTGTTGTTTTGAGAAATCATTGTTAAACGCAAAATTAGAACAATGATTTGAAACTCGAAGCACAAATGGCATCGAGATCATATTATCGACCAAATGGCATCGTTTAAACTAATGCAAATTTTACGGGTGGCGACATTTCAAAGGATGTATTGCATCGAGTCGTGTTTTGGATTTAGTATTTTCACCGTGGTACACATTTTTATATGATATTTTTGATATGAGAAGGCTACATTAATATGCTGTGCTTCCATAGCCATAAATGTGGTGTGCCATAGATTTTGTGGTTTGATCTTTCAAGTTGAAGATATAAGTTCACGGTTTTGGTGATTTGATTCTCTAAACAATTTGGAATAATTTATTTATTTATTATATATTAGTCTCGTTGTATTTAATCAATATTGCCTTTCATTGACTTAACAGTTGATTTAGGTATTTGATTGTTTTAGATAATTGTGATTTGATTCTAGTTATTTAATTGAAGAAAAATGTCATTTTTTTGTATGCAATTTGGATTAATATTCTCACTGTAATTTGATTCTAGTTTTTTAATTGAAGAAGAATGTCACTTTTTGTATACAATTTGGATTAACATTCTCACTTTAGCAATGTCTCTTTAATATCATTATTTTTAATTATAGGTTTATTGGTTTTATTCATAAATTTATGATTGAAATATGTTTGTAGAAATTGTTACGGTTCCTCCTAGGAATGCCTTGGCCGAGAATTACATTTACGATTCTTAATGTATGGTGTTGAAACTTACAATATTTGAATGCTATTAGTTTGAGAGATTCGAAAGTTGCTTTTATGCAATTTTTTGTCTTTCACTTTTATTGCATTAAAGAATCATTTTCTTTTAATTTAATTTATAACTGCATTTATAAATTTGATAGCAGTGAGTATATTGTATCTCCATTTCAATATATCCTTTCCTAAGGTTTATTCATACTTCACACACTAGATACAATATATGTTCTGTCACTTACCTTTTGTACCATATTCTTGTATATTTTTGTATTATAAGGCCTCGTTTTAGTTTCTATAATATGATTATGTAACATATAATTATGTAGCAGGTTGTTAGTTTTAGATATATTTGACATTAGTTAGGTTTACATAAATAGTATAGTTTCACTCTTGTCTTTTCCTTTTCATGAGAGGAAGAGGCGAAAGGCTAACAGAGCCTCTAAACTCGTTAGGAGTGACTACTCCAAATGACTTGGGCTATTAAAGAGCCTCAATCTGGGTCACTTCCTCCTTGTTGACTTGGGAGCATAAAGCCCACGTCAACAAAATGACGCTAGAAGGAGGGCCCAAGGAAAATTAATAGTTAAATAATTGATTACTCAACCTCTAGAAATTCTAGATTTATTTTTCTTCCTTTTAGTGTCATTATAATTGATATGTTGTCCTCACAAAAAGTTAGTTTTTGAATGTTTTTAATTGCTCATGGCTCCTTTTCTAACTTCTGTTTAGAAGCATGCTTTAGTTCATGTCGGCCCACTAGGAGCATTTACAAAAGGACAATCAACCACTTGTCAAAGCTAAGATTTGATTGTGAGGATTATGTTTATGATGTTGTACATCTTCGTCATTTTCGGTTTAAATGTAAATGTTTTGGAGATTTTATCGATGATGATTTATGCAAGTTGTTTACTCTTACTTTTAAGGGGAGAATTCGAAATTGGTTCAAAGCATTACCACCAAAATCTATTTATTCGTGATGTTATCACTCAGGGAAAACCCTAGCTACAGGGAAAAACCCTAAGGTAACCTGAGAACCTCTTTTAGGTTGAAGCTGACCGTTCAACCCAGAGAGTGATCTCTTTGTAAAAACCCAACTACCCTATGGTCATTGTAGTAGAAGGTTTTGTGCAATTGAGTTCAGGTGGCTAGCTTTATATCTATGGATGAAATTGGTTGGGTGATCTTCAAAACCATTCAGCACAGAGTCCAACTATTAAACAAATGAGATCACAACTCCAATGAGCAGGTTGTACAAAGCATGAAAGTCACAAGTCCTTTGACTGTTTGGGAGGTTTGGAAGAAAGAGGGCTGGAGGAAAACAAAGTTTATAGATGACTTAGAATAAAAAATATTAATGACTAATAATTTCAAGAGAGGAGCATCCAATAAATCCAATCTCATAAACTAACATTCTCAGACATTGAAAAAAACAATTATATAGCAAAGAAAAACTGACAGGGAGAAGTAACCCATGAATTTCCTACTAACTACGCATTAAACATTGTGAATACATTCAAGATTTCTCAAATATATTTATACTACAAGTGTTTTTCCAATAAAAGCCAACCTTGTTTCAATATTCATAAACTGTTTTTATAGTGCTTACATAACAGTTTGCAAAATAATAGTCATCACATTATTACAGAAGCTGAGATATTTTAAATATCTTTCAAGTTCATGTATGCAAAAGATAAACTTAAAAATATTATGTCTTTCCTAGAATAACTATAGGAAAACATGCTTGTATTTAGGCAAAAGGAAATATCTGGTTAACTACATCCCTTGAAAGTAGAATAGGTACCTAAACTGTAGTTTAGCATTTCCGCTAGCATAATAGGTTTGTTTGCAACACTCCATCAAAACTACTCCTTCATTCTTCAATTCTGCTCGAAAATTTTAGCCTTCAAATCTGGAAATTGGTTCATTAATGTTGATCCTCTGCCTTGGATTATGGAGTAGTTGAAGTTGTTTTCGCAAAAACTTGTTGATTGTCCATTCAAAATACCAACCCCTCCTTTCCTGCAATTCAACAAATTCCGACTCATATGCCTTCAACTCTCTGTATGGTCTTATTGGAGAAGTTTCCACCTTCTTGCTTCAATGATACTCCTCAACCCCTTGTGCTTTTCTCCTTTGGCAATTGTTTTGTTATATGACCGGGCTAATGACTATCGACTTAATTTCATATTGGAGCCCCTTTATAACGTAACTGAACACAAAGTTCTGATTTTGTCCTAGCTCCTTTTTCTTTAGCCCTTCCCACATTTCTCACCATAGGACCGAGGGCTATGACCTACCACTTAGCCTTGAGGTGCTAGGGCATTTTGTTCGCTACCAGGGGATATTTTTCCTTTGTTAAGTGATTAGCGCACGAGGTTCTTTAAACTCCTCTCGACCATGTGCCAACCCAATATCAGAGCCCCCTATTTGGAACTTTTTCAAGTATCAAGTGTTACAAAGCGCTAACATCCTCAACCTCCGATATGAAGACCTCTGATATGACATCATCACTCCACATGGCACCTCATCAGTGGTGACACATGTCACCCATATTTGTCCCCTTAGGCCCCTTAAAATTCCAAAACTACGTGCCACGTGTCTTGTCGCACCGCAACGTCATGCTGATGTCAGATACCAATGTAGCTTTATTGATATGATGTCATTTGTCCTTCTAGAAGAGAGAGAAAAGGGTTCATCCACCTTTGGTTTTGTGATGAAATCCTTTGTTAACCTTTATTGGTGTTCCCCGACGGTTTTTAGCACTATTAGCCCATTATGCATATTGCAACTTTTTAAAGGTTGTCATCTTAAGAAGTTATGATTCTCCAATTCGCCGACCTTTCGATGTGTCGATGCTTTGATATGCAGGACCTCCGATATGCGATTGCTGATATGCAGGACCTCTGATATGTGATTGCTGATAAGCTGGACCTCCAATATGCGATCACTAATATCTCTTTCCTTCCTAAAGCTTTAATCCTTGAAACTTCAGTAGACCATATCTTTTGATCCAGGAATCCATTTTTGGACTTCCAGATATCGTTGGAAAGCTTATTCAGAGAAATTTTCAATGGGGAGGATCTGATGTAGGCTTTGAATCCTTTTGCTTCTCAGAAGATAACTGCAAAATTCTCTGCTTATTTACTCTGATTTCCAAAAAATGTTGACAACCCCGCTATCAAGAAATTTTCCTTGTTTATTACAATTTTAAATGCTAACACTACAACTGTAAGCATTTTCCAAAAATTAATTTAAAATGTGAAATGTTTATTATGATAACAACTAGCTCCACGGGGATGCTATCGATCAATGATAACAACAAGAATCCCCCATAGACCAGTTGCCTCATCCATTATAAAATTTAGCTAAAAGAAAAATTGACTAAGAACTTCATATTTTTAAGAGATGATTTTACAGACTCTGAACTTGGAAGTAGAAAATACAATTGTTTCTAAAAAATTCTTATTTTTCTAATGAATATTAACAGAACCTTAGGGCCTTCGCTTCAAGCTTTGAGTCCTTTAGAAAATGCATCCACACCTACAAGATACTTTTCAAAATATATGGATATGTACAATGAAACTTGAAAATCATCATGTGTTTAAGAAATACAATGCTTAAGGAAATGTCTATTGACTCGAATTCCCAATAAAGATTCTTCATGTGGACCTTCTAAGTTGAAACTGTTTTTTCCCCAGAAAGTTGCAATTATGTATGGCCCTTTCCAAATGTTCTCAAACTTCTTGTGTTTATCTTTATCCTCAATGTGGGCATCCCATTTTAGAACCAGGTCTTGGCATTTGAAGTCATCCTCTTTGGTTTTTCTGTAAAAAACCGTTTTGATTTGACCTTGTATTTCCTGAGTTTTTCATACACCCTTTCTCTGGTTTCCTGGACTTCAATTAGTTGATTTATCCTTCTCTATAACAGATTTGGTTCTTCTCCCAACTCTTGCAAATATTTCATAACATCCATTCCAATTGAAACATGAAACAATGCGTCAACACCATATACCAACTAGAAAGGAGAAGTATTGATTGGCCGTTTAATGCTAACTCTATCTGCCCATAAGGCAAATTTAAGCTTTGCGTGCCAAGCCTTTTTGTTATCTTCTAACAAATTTTTAATAATTCTGACTAAACTCTTATTGAAGGATTCTGCAAGTCCATTACCTTGAGCGTAATAGGCCATGGAATGGATAGGTATGATATGGTAGTCTTCATAGAATTCTACTTTCTTCTTAGACTTGAAACACTGTGCATTATTGGTAATTATCCTCTTTGGGAAACCAAACCTAGAAATAATATTTTCTAAGAATTGAATAACCACAAGATCAATAGCTTGCCTGCTTGGAAGTGCCTATAAAGTCAAGGCCCCATTGCTAGAAAGGTGCCTCTACATAGATACGTTTCAAAGGTAAAGACATTGGTTTTGACTTACCCTCAAACAATTGACATTTGTGACAAGCTGCCACTTCTTTTCTAACATTAGAAAATAAAGTAGGCCAGTAAAAACCAACTCTCAAGATTTTATCTATTGCGGCCTTCCAATGATGATGCCCCTCGCATGCTCCTTCATGAAACTCTTTACTCATTTTCTTAGCT
The DNA here is from genome assembly GCA_000404065.3 of Pinus taeda. Lineage (NCBI taxonomy): Eukaryota > Viridiplantae > Streptophyta > Pinopsida > Pinales > Pinaceae > Pinus > Pinus taeda. Next base: position 171,179 of record APFE030081964.1, on the reverse strand, counting down.
TCGTCTTCTAGCAGGTAGTTCAAAAAAATACCATGAGGATCTTTTCAATATAGATAACCATTCAAAAGACAATACTTAACAGATTTCAATCTAAAAAATCTAGCCTGGGTCTTATCTATTCCTGGTGGCACTTGTAAATTTTAAAAATGTAAACAACATCAGCATACCACAGACATTGTTTAAAACAACCTTCAACTTCAACCATTGATTCTTCATATGGAAGATTTGATAATTCAAAAATAGAATTTATACCAACAACATCAAGATTTGACTCATTCATTCGTCTGGCTAGACCTTGTACTTTAATCAACTTGGTAGGTTTGATTTCCATGTCGTACTCCAACATTTTAGCAATCCATGTCCCTCTTCTGCCATCACCGTTTGGTTATACTAAAATAATCTTTATTGCAGCATCTGATACATACACAATTACATGAGAATGCAAAATAAACACTAAAATATTTTAGTGCTTTGATCAATGCATATGCCTGTTTGTTTAGAATATTGTACTTTAGTTCAACATCTCTTAACGCCCTGCTAGAAAAGTAGATGGGTTGTTCTTGTCCTAAATCATTCTTCTGAAGCAACACACTAGAGATAGTTTGTTCGAAAGCAAAAGAAAAAATCATGAAATCTTTTGAAAAATTTGGACTAATGAGTAGAGGCGCTTGGCCTAAGGCTCTCTTGATATCATTAAAAGAATTCTTCACTCATTCATTCCACTTAATTTCGCTCCCTTTCTTAAGCATTCTTGTTATTACTTCTAAGATTTATGCAAAATTAGGAATAAACTGCCTCAGAAAGTTTACTTTACCTAAGAAAGATTGCACTTCCTTTTTACTTCTTGGCTGTTCAATCTTTTGGATTGTTGTCAATTTGCTAGGGTCAATCTTGATGCCGTCCTTTGACACTATATGCCTCAACAACTTGCCTTCTCTCATGGAAAAATGGGATTTCTTTGGATTAAGAGAAATTCTGAATTTCCTGCACTTACTAAAAATTGTTTTAAGATGTTTCAGATTGGAAGATTTAGACTTTGAGAAAACAAGAATATCATCTAGATAAATCACCACAAACTTATCTCTTTCATCAGCAAAGGTGATGTCCATTGCGCAGTGAAAAGTGGCTCCCATGTTCATGAGTTTGAATGGAATCTTAGAATACATGAACGTACCCCATGGTGTGGTGAAGGCAATCTTCTCCCGATCTTTTGGGTCGAACAAGATTTGATTGTATCTTGAAAACCCATCCAACATGGAAATCCTTTCTGAACCAACCACCTATTGGAGAATGTGATCCTTTTTTAGTAAAGAATAATTATCCTTCATTGAGGCTTTATTTAAATTTCTCAAATCCATGCAAAGGCGAATTTCCCCACTTTTATTTCTTACTAGCACTAGGGTTTCTACCCAATTGGAAAATCTGAGCGGAATGATAATTATTGCAACCAACAGCCTCTTTACTTCTTTCTCGATCAGTGGCAGTAGTTTCAAATTGATCCTTCTTAAATTATGTTTGAATGGTTTCTCATTTTCCTTAAGTGGTATAATATGTTGGATAATGGACTGATAATAATTTTTTAAATCTTCTTACCTCCAGGAAAATATATCAGCGAATTCCTTCAATAATTCTGCATATTGTATTTTCTACTCTTTCTTCAAAGTGTTGGAAACTTTGACAACTTTTGGGCCAGTGTCGGTTCCCAAATTATAATCCTCCATCTCCCCCTCAATTAGCAGAATTCTTAGCTTCACTGCTACATCATTAGAATCAAATAATCTTTCTAAAGGTACTAAGCCTCTAGGAGTCAAATTATTACTAAGTTGAAAATATTCCCTTCCTACTACAACATTCAAATAGACTGTTGTTTCAGAATTTTCATCTGCAATTTCATCTTCATGCCTTTCTATTAGAGTGTTGAGGAATTAATTTGTTTATTAAGAAGAGTTTCGGTGTAAATCAGATGTAGAAAACCTTTGTTGACGCGTTTCGAACCAACTAGTGTGGTTCATCGTCAGGACAAGTTGAGGAGTTAGATCATGGCTGCCAATTATATAGGGAGAGAAGATCATCCAAACGGCTAGGTTGACTAGGTTGACCATCAACGACTATCTAAAACGGCTAGATTAAATAATAATATTAAAATATTTTTTTTTTGCGAGCCGCTCTGGGGCTGCCTACTATTGCGTCTGTACTTGTGATAGGGCCGCGTCCAATCTAGGGCTCGCGCCCATGGAGGTGTTGGGCACTCCCCAGGTGCCTCCCCCTCCTCCCCTGCCGTCGTCGTCTGCTGAGGCCTTTAATCGACTCTTGGCAGGGCTTCCAAAGAAGAAGAACTCAAAAGTTGCGAAATTCGTCAAAAAATTGGATGATATACCTGAGATCTCCCTTCCCCCAGAAACTCCAATCCAGGTTGCATTATCTTTGGTCGAGCGAGCTCTCATCGGCCAATTCACTGGGCTATGGCTATCCCCCAAAACCATTAAGAGCTAGGTCAACAGAAACTGGGCACCGTTGATCAAAGAAAATGTTACCTCTTATTCTCTAGGAAGAGGATTCTTCCTCTTCAAATTCTCTTCAAAGGATGACAAAGATCTGATCTTCCAAAATGGCCCCTACTTCATGGGCCCTCAGGGTTTGTACCTAAATAAATGGACTTCGGCTTTGATCCAGCAATGGACGTGCCCAAAGCAGTCCCGGTGTGGGTTAGGCTCCCAAATCTCCCAATTCATTGTTGGAATTGGGACTCTTTGACGCACATTGGAAATGCCCTTGGGAAATTCATATATCGAGCAAACAATAAGGACCAATATGACTGTGCCAGAATCTATGTAGAAGTAGATCTAGAGGTGGGGCTGCCAGAGGCCATCAAAATCAATGTCAGAAGATGGACACATGTGTAGAAACTGGATTATGAGAAGCTACCCTTCAAATGCCGGAAATGCCATGTCTATGTCCACTTCGCCAGAGGCTGCTCGTCCAACAATGAGGCTGTGCAAGGGAAGGAGGACGGATGGAATCAAGTCAAGTGCTCCAAAACTTCTCACAAGGCACAAAATCCGGGAGGCCCTAATGGCAAAGGTCCTCACCAGGCCTCTGCTCAGCAGATCCCGCCCAAGCCTGTTCCAGAAAATAAGTTTGATCCTCTATGCTCGCAGCTAGAGGACACCCAGGAGGTCGTGGACCAAAAGGCAGTGTCTCCAGATAAAGGTAACCTATCTATCTTTTCCAAGGATGCAAGTGTTGCAGAATGCTCAAAAGGAATCCCTGTTGAAGTCGAGGAAGAGGACTAAGAGTCGGAAGACTCGGAGGAGGAAGGAGAAATAGGTGACTCCCAAGCCTATGTAAGGAGATCCATAAGAGGCTGCAAAACAGATCAGGAGAAAAGAGAGTAGGAGACGTACAAGGATAAGTTACAGGGCAGCCAGCCAAATCTGGAGAAGTTGTTAGCAAAAAAGCCGAAGATGGCGAGAAACCAGTCTCAAGGCTCCAAGGGAGCCCAACAGAACAAAGGTAAATAATGAAAATAGTCTCCTGGAATTGTAGGGGTATGGGGAGAAAAATCAAGGAAGAGGCCATAAGAAACTTAATAAGAATAGAAGCCTCGGACATATTCCTTATCCAGGAGACCAAGATGGAGGACTCAGACTTCCTCCAAACAAGCAAAAAAATCTGGAGTAAAAGTAAAGCAAAAGTTGTCTAAGCCTGAGGAGCCTCTGGAGGGCTGGGCACTCTTTGGAATGATAGTAAGTTTTCGTTATTATCTGAGACTTCAAATATTCACTGGCTGCTGCTAAAAATGTAGCAATCTCGTTACTAAAGAATCTTTTTGTCTCTTCAATGTTTATGTGTCGGTCAATGCCAGAGAAAAAAAGCCCTGTTGGGACTCAATAATAAGCCAAGCAGACCTTGGGAACCTAGACAACATCATTATTGCAGGTGATCTAAATCTCATGTTGCACACCTCAGAAAAGGGAGGAGGTTTCATTGTGTGAGATCCGACAAGGGAATGGGCAGAGGATCTCCTGCAAGATTGGGACCTGCTAGACATCAAGCCCTCTTCTGGTAAGTATACTTGGTCAAATAAAAGAGTAGGCCCTGGACACATTGCAGCAAGGATGGATAGATTCTTTGTCCAAAGTTCCTTTCTTTTGCTTGGATTAGACGTTAGTATGCAAATCCTTTCTTGCAGCATATCTGATCACAATCCTATCAAGCTTGAACTCTAGGCCCATCTCGATCTTGGCCCCATCCCCTTCAGATTTAGCCCCCTTTGGGTCAAGGAACCCAATTTTTTGCAGATAGTTAAGGAAATTTGGTCTCAGCCAGTCAATGGATCACCATTCTATGTGTGGGAAGAAAAGCTCAAAAGAACAAAAACTGCTCTAAAGTGCTGGGCCAAAACCCTTCCTAATCCAGCAGCTGAAAGGAAAAATCTCCAAATCAGCTAGATGCACATCATTTTCTTTTGGAAGAGGCATATGTAATGAGAGAAATCCTTGAAAAGGAGGTCCAACTCCAACAACACTTTCATAAAGCCTGCTTGGCTGAAGAAGAATTTTGGAGGATTAAGTCTCGCTGCCTTTGGCTCAAAGCGGGAGACATAAATTCTTCTTTCTTTCATAAGCAAGCTCAAGCCAAAAAATGCTTCAATTCCATTGCTAAATCAAGGGAGATACTACCAATCACAAGGACTTTCCAAGCACCAAACGAGCAACATTTCTACATTTCAAAAATTTGTATAGTGAGGATGTGAATCTGGTTCAGAATTCTTGTCTTCTGGACTGGGTTCCCCCTTCAATCTCTACTGAGATGAACCACCAACTAGAAGCTAAATTCACCAAGGCTGAGGTCAAGAATGCTCTCTTTGCCATGGACCTAGACAAAGCCCTAGGACTGGATGGATTCTCTGCGAGATTTCTTCAATCCTGTTGGCATATTGTGGAAAAAGATCTCTATAAAATGGTCCAAAAATCCCAAGCCTGTCAAAAAATTGGAGGTAGTACAAACTTTGCGTTCCTTGCACTCATCCCCAAGGAGAAAGATGCCAGCTCCTTTAATAGATTTCGTCCCATCTCTCTTTGCAACACTAGTTACAAGTTAATCACCAAAGTAATAGCTAACATGCTGAAATATATTCTTCCCAAAATCATTCCAGAGAATCAAGGGGGCTTTATTCACGGTAGACAGCTAGTGGACAACTTCATATTAGTTCAAGAGGCAATCCTTTCAAGCCAACAGTGCAAGGAAAAAGGTATGGCTACCAAACTGGACTTAGCAAATGCTTTTTTATCGTGTTAGGCACAGTTTTCTCTTGAATGTTCTGCAAAAGTTTGGATTTGGGGAGAATTTTATAAACTAGATCGGGGCCTGCATCTTGGAGCCATGGATTTCTCCCCTTGTAAATGGCAGAGCTGCTGGTTTTTTCAAAGCCTCAAGAGGACTAAGGCAGGGCTGTCCTCTTTCTCCTCTTCTATTTGTCCTCCAAGCCTCTGTTCTCAGTTTCCATCTAAACAAGAAAATGGAAGAGCAGGAGATCTCAAGGCTTTGCATTGCAAGAGGAGTCAAAAGCATCAATCATGCCCTTTTTGTAGACGATACTTTGCTGCTGGGGGCTGCATCGATCCACTCGGCCAACAGATTTAAAGAAGCTCTTGATGAGTTTTGTATGGCGTCGGAAGTAGTCTCAACAAGGGGAAATGCCACATTTACTGTTGGAATACTATGCCCAACTTGCTTAGTTCCATTGCCAGATGTTTTGGATTCGCAACCTCTTCAACTTGGACTTCTTTTAAATATCTTGGGCTCCCTATCTTTCTTAAGCGGGCCTACAACAGGGATTGGCTCCCCCAAGTGGAAAAATTCAAGAACAAACTCCATGCATGGGGATTCACCTGGCTCAATATTGTGGGCAAGTCAGTTCTCATCAAAGCTATGCTCTGCAGTCTCCCCTTATTTCAGTTTTGAGTACTCCTTGCTCCAATTGGCATTCTTCAGAAAATGGACCAGCACATACGCAATTTATTTTGGAAGGGAGGCAAACAAAATGAAAGGAAAATCCCTCTTGTTAACTGGGAGACTGTCTCCAAGCCTCTAATGGAGGAGGGTTTAAACTTCAAAAACCTTTCCCTTCAGAACATTGCCATGGGAGCCAAAATTCTCTGGAAAATTGTGCCCAAGCCTGGCTGGGCCCAATTAATGCTATGGAGGAAATATTTCAAAGGAAAGAGAGTTAGATGCCTAGATGGGCCTCTCCCCCAAGGCGTCTCTCCCTTTGTAAGGCTCTGCTCCAAAGCTGCCCCCCTGATCCGCTCCAATGCTTACTGGATTCCTGGAAATGGGAGGAATATAAATATTTGGACTGATCGCATCATGGACCGAGATTCGATTGGTGAATGATCCTCCTTGAATGCGCTGCGTTGCTGGTTGATTGCTTTAGGAAAATCCACTTTGTGGGATATTTCCACGTGGGCTGGGACGCGCTGGGTAGGTTGGACATTTATAGATTTGCCTCCGGAGCTTGTTCAGGAATGAAGCTGCCTTCGTGCTATGTTGAACGGTATTTCTCCCACGCATGTGCATAGAAGAGACTCACGTGGCTGGGGTTCATTGTCAGCAGGTTATAACGTAGCTCAAGGCTACACAAAACTCTCTTTGAGACCGCATGTCCCTCCTGACCCTGCTCCTTGGAATGCAGTCTAGCGCCTCTCCTCTTTGCCCAAAATTGACATGTTCTGTTGGCTTTTATGCCACAGGAAAATCCTCACTGATGATAAATTGCAGAACCGTGGATTTCATGGCCCGTCCAGGTGTCCCCTGTGCAGAGAGAATGTGGAATGTGCCACACATTTCATATTAAATTGTAAACTCGCTATGCAGGTTTGGAGTGAGCTGATGGATTATTGGAACCCCAATTTTGTTCTTCCCATCTCCATAATTGATCTTTTTGCAAATTGGCAGAACAGTTATCCCGGCCCTCCTCCCAAAAACAAAGTGATTAAAGCAGCTTGGTATTCCCTTCCTAAAATCTGCTGTTGGCAGATCTGGCTAGAGCAAAACAACATAATTTTTAGAGACACACAGCATGATGTCAAGGTGGTAGCGGCTAAGATAAAATTCCAGTTAAAAGAATGCTTGGGAGATCAAAAAGACACTTCAAATCTAAATCAGTTAGATACTATTTGGGGTGCCTCCCTAAACCTGCAATTTCATCAAGCTACCAAAAATATCTCCCCTTCTAAAGACTGGCAAATAAGGGGGAAAAATAATGAAGATTTTCAAGACTAGATCTCCAATCAAAAGGTGCACTCTCTCGTCTTTGACAGGGCATCAAAGGGAAATCCTGGCAAGGCTGGGGCAGGAGGAGTTGTAAAAAAAAAATGAAGGCATATCGACCCACAACTTTGCTTGGGGTCTAGGGATCAACTCCAGCATTCAAGTTGAGGGTTTGGCCCTCTTCCAAGGTCTTAAGTTGTTCTTGAATTTGGAAATCAAGGAGGCAAACATTTTTGGGGATTCTCAAGTGATAATAAAAATCATGGTGACCAACTCATCCCCTCGGGACTTAAGATTGGCAAGGCTGATATCTAGAATCAGAAGTTTGGGGAAATTGTTCCAAAACTTGAAATACTTCCACGTATTGAGAGACAATAACAAAGAAGCAGATCTTGAAGCTAATAAAGTTGCCCTTCTCTTTGCTGGGGCAATGATAAGAGACGGGGATGAAACATGGGATCTAATTCCATAATCAGTCAGCTGATATGTTTTACTGCTTGCTATTGAAACAGTTCGTTTGTACTTTTAAGCTTGGGCAAATCACAAAAATTGATTTCGTAGCTGTAGCCAAAAAGAGCTGGAAGTTGACCACAAGCTCCATAGCACTTCTGGTTGTCGAAACTATTTGGGCTCTGCTCCCTCCCATTGTAATCTGAAATCTGGCATTTAGACCAATCGGTTAATATAATCCATAACCGTTTCTGTAAAAA
>APFE030081964.1:106055-157090 GCA_000404065.3 Pinus taeda | reverse complement strand
AATTAATATAGATGTGTTCCATCTATAAATTTAATTAATAAGCAGATAAAAACTTAATATTTAAAATATGACAAGATTTTTAATCATGAATATTTACTATGGATATTATTAACTTCTAAGTAGGTTTTTTTACAATGCCATTGGCCAATACCTAGAAGAGAAAGATAAAGAGGCAGAGGAGGGAAGAAAATTATAATACCATGGGCTACTACCATGGTTTATCAATACCATGGGCCATCTAGACTTTGAATTATTATGTTATGGATCTAGGCTTTTATTTGTTACAATACCATGGCTTATCAATACCACATTCCCAAAAACAATAACTTATTTCAAAATAAAATATTTTACAGATATTTCATTTTAATTAAATTTTATAACATTTTTAATTAATTAAGGCAAAAGGTTATTAATTACTTTTGAGGTATATTCTAAACCCTTCCATCCTCAGGACTAAATAAATTGTTCATAAAGATTAATGAGGTTTTAATAAATTTAAAAATGGAGAATACTTTAATATATACAGTATGTAAATTTATATAATATAAATAATATTACAAAGAACTAGGATAGATGCATCTTAACCAAAGATCTAAGGGATGAGAAAGCAAAGTGATTAGCAATGATAGAGGAAAGATAGTGCGTGATTTTTTTTAAAATTTTTTTATTATTGTATTTTCTTTAACATGATTTGTCCAAAATATAGGTTTCATATTTTACAACCAATTATGTTTTTTATTAATTTAAATACTTTCTTAAATACAATACAATGGGATCATATTTAAGAAAGAGAGTGAGATGGAAGGGGGAATAGAGTGTGGGAGAGAGACATACAGGTGAGAGACACAGTGAGAGAGAGAGGAGGGGGAGAGAGGGAAGGAGAGAGATGAATTTGGAGGGGGGAAAGAAAGGCAGTGAAAAGGGAGAGATGAAGATGGCATGAGGGAGAGAGGAGACGAGGGAAGAGAGAGAAAAGGAGAGGATAAAGATAGAGAAAGAAGGGGAAGAGAGAGACAAGGAGACATAGATATGGAGGGGGGAGAGAGAGAATGAGAGAGGGAGGGAGATGGTGACAAAGTTGGAGGGTGGAGAGAAAGTGTGTGTATGATGGGGGAGAGATGAAGGGAGGTGGGAGAGAAGGGGAGAGTGAGGAAGGAAAAAGAGAGAGGACTTGAGAGAGAGGAGAGAGAGAAGGGGAGAGAGAGGAAGGAAAAAGAGAGAGGACTTGAGAGAGAGGAGAGAGAGAAGGGGAGAGAGAGATGGAGTTGGAAGGGGAAGAAATACAGAGAGAGAGCGAGAGAGAGAGAGAGAGAGAGAGAGAGAGAGAGAGAGAGAGTGTATGTTTTGGGGGTGAGAAGGAGAGAGAAGGGGAGATAGAAATAAAGATGGGGCAGGGGAGGAGGTAGAAGAGAGAGGAAAAGAGAGAGAGGGAGGAAGAGGGATAGATGGGAGATAGAGATATAGATGGAGGGGGTAGAGAGAGAGAAGGGGAGAGAGAGATGGAGTTGGAAGGGGAAGAAATACATAGAGAGAGAGAGAGAGAGTATGTTTTGGGGGTGAGAAGGAGAGACAAGGGGAGATAGAGATATAGATGGGGCGGGGGAGATGGTAGAAGAGAGAGGAAAAGAGAGGGAGGGAGGAAGAGGGATAGATGAGAGATAGAGATATAGATGGAGAGAGACAGAGAAGGGGAATAGATAGAGAGGGAAAGGAAGAGAGGGAGATAGATATATAGATAGGTAGATATGGGGGGAGAGAGAGTGTGTGTGACATATGTTTAGGGGTTGAGATAGAGAGACAAATAAGGAGAGATGGAGGGAGGAGGAAAGAAGAGAAAGATAGAGAAAGTTAGGGAGAGGCAGATAGAGTGACATGGGGGAGAGAGGGAGGGGAAGAGAGAGAAGGAGAGGGGGAGGGAGATAGACACAGAATGGAAGGTGGAGATAGAGGGAAGAAGAAAGAGTCTCACAAAGACAAATAAAGACATAGAAGTTAGATCAGAAAGTCATGAATATTTTAGATTTTCAACGTGGTTGTTGATTTCTAATCATATTTGATCACATGCACTATATGCATTAATTTCAGTGTGGATGTGGATTTATAATTCTATTTAATGCCTTACACTAGATGCATTGATTTCAGTGTCGATGTTGATTTCTATTCCTATTTGATTGCTTGCACAGGATGCATTGATTTTAGTGTAGATATTGATTTCTAATCCTATTTGATCACTTGCACTAGATGCATTAATTTCAGTTTAGATGTCAATTTCTAATCATATTTAATACCTTACACTAGATGCATTGATTTCATCGTAGATGTTGATTTCTACTCATATTTGATTGCTTGCATTGGATGCATTGGTTTCAGTGTAGATATTGATTTCTAATCCTATTTGATTGCTTGCACTAGATGCATTGATTTCAGCATAGATGTTGATTCCTAATCATATTTGATTGTTTGCACTAGATGCATTGATTTTAGTGTAGATGTTGATTTCTAATTTGATGTAACAAGATGTATGATGTACATTAATTTCAAAGTAATTAGATTAATAGTGTGCATTTATTCTAATGTAAGCACATCTCTACCTCCTCCATCAATATCTCTATCTCCCATTGTCTCTCCTGCTTTATCTCTTTATCTTAGCCCCTAAACATACACACTCTCTCTCCATATCTATCTATCTCTCTCCCTCACTCCCTTTCCCCTCCATCTCCCTCTCTTCCCCTTCTCTCTCTCTCTCTAACATTTCTCTCTCCATATATATCTCTCTTCCTCCCTCCATGTCTTTGCCTCTCTTTTCTTCCTTCCTCCCCCCCCCCATCTATATCTCTATCTCACTGTGTCTCTCCTTCTCACCCCCAAAACATACACATTCGCTTTCAGTGTAAGAACATGAAAATTATTCAACCATAAGTAAAATACTTGAATTTTCATCCTAACTAAGATGTTTGCTTACCCCAAATGTTTGCTTCTTGAAACTATAAACTATTTATAATTGGGTACATTCTTATTATTCCCATTTTCCATCATTCAACATTGTCAATTACTTTGCATTCAAACACGGTAGTAGAAAATAACTACAATTGAAAAATTTTTGGGGTTTAACACTCCATAAGTCACAATGATTGAACTTCGAGAAAACTACAATTAATATTGGAGAGAAACATAGACAAGGTATGTTGTTTACTACAGTAGCTCGAGTTGAATATTTGAATGGTCTATGATTCCAACTACTCTTTTCATATTGATTGATATGAGGAAATGGAAAAACTAATAGATGTCACAATGATTGAACTTCGAGAAAACTACAATTAATATTGGAGAGCAACATAGACAAGGTATGTTGTTTACTACAGTAGCTCGAGTTGAATATTTGAATGGTCTATGATTTCAACTACTCTTTTCATATTGATCGATATGAGGAAATGGAAAAACTAATAGATGTGACAATAAGAACAGTAGAAAAAAATAGTTTCAGATTAGTATTCACATTTTCTATGTATCAAAATTGTTACATTGACACTTTGCACTCAAAATTTGTATTTCATCATTCAAGTTACTAATAGTGTCTCTCATCTCAACAAACTGAGATAACTAAGCAATTTTTAAATTAAATTGACCAAATTAATCTTAGACATATTTAGCATATTTAAAATGATCAAAATAATTAGATATTCAACTGAGGTAATTGAGAAAATTTTAAATTAAATTGACCAAATTAATCTTAGACATATTTAGCATATTTATAATGATCAAAATAATTAGATGTTTAGCATATTTTGTATGACTGCACATGACTGAAACCAGCCTAGATCCATAGATCCATCTTAACACAAGATTTATCAAGCACCGAGAGGGATCAAATCTCTCGAGGTGCAAACCTTTCCTCAATTTTTTCACTCAAAAAATAGGTTTACACCTCGAGAGATTTGATCCCTCTCGGTGTTTAATAAATCCGGTGTTAAGATGGATCTAGAATAGCATTGTTCACAATGAAAATTTATTAGTGTAATCTCTGTTTGTCTGACTGGTTTGAAAACACAAATTATTACGTGTTGAGCAATGCTACTCGTAAGATGTTTTTGGGCATACACAACCCATGCAACTCATTTGGAACTCAATTTACAATGACATTCATTTATTTCTTACCTTTGTCATTCTTCATTGGCATATGACATGAATAAATAAGTTGCAAAGCCTACGTCAACGTCGTCATAAGTTTACACCACCGAAAATATTGATTATTGAATACCAAAATGGAAATGACCAACAAAATTTGCAACCATCAAATGTTGTGAAAAAAACTCTACGTAAAAATATGTTGCTTATCCAACAGACGAATTGATTGTTTTTCAGATCTGATCATGAGCTTGGAGCCCCATATTTTTATTCTGGCAGTTAACCAACGAACCTTTCAAATGATGTTCCAGAGCTGGCGAATGCCTAAAAGAGATGATTGATTCTATATTCTCACTAAAGCGATTCTATATCTTGCCTGATTTCGTATTTATTTTATCGATAATTGTTTGGCTTTTTAATAGTAATTTTGTTGCTATGTTGCAGCGTTTGATCTTGACTGGATTCCATAATGACCAACAAAGAGGACAAATATCGAGTTTGAGTCTTTTTGATCGGAGATTTCTCACTTCGTATTGGAAAACAACTCTTCAACGCTTCCTGTCTCCTTAACGATGTATTAATTTATATATGATTTAGGGAAAACATATTAGCAAACACAATCATTCGAATGGATATGCGATATCTATGTAATTAGAAAAGGGAACTGATCTGTAACTTAAAAAGGGAGAAACCCTTTATGTATAAAAGGGATTGATTTATTTGCATCAAGGGGAGGGATAGGGGAACACAGAGCAAGCTCACAAAATGGCTGAGGGAGCAAGCTCACAAAATGGCTGAGGTTGCAAGCTGCAACATAGGGGGATTTGTGAATAGAAAGAAAACATTGTAAGGTATGTGACTATGGATAGGAATAATAAGTTTATGAATTTGATTTTATTTGGACCATATTTTTGTTGTGTTGTCTTTCCATAGTCATAAACATCATCTCTGGTATCTTTCGTGGTTTGATCTCTAAAGATTAGGAAGATATAAGTTTGTTGTTTTGGTGAATTGATTCCATAAACAACTTGCAATAATTATTCTATTTCTTCTCTTGTTATATGTTAGTTTAGTGGTATCTAACCAACATTGGTCTCCATCGACTTATGAGGTCAATAGTCGATCTTGGCATTTTACTACTTTAGATAACTGTGATTTGATTCCACTTATTTAATTTAAGAAGGACGTCACCCTTTGTATGCAATTTGGATAAACATTCTCACTATAGCAATCTCTCTTATTTAGCTAAAATAAATGGTTGGACAAGTATGAGTGTTATAATGCATGGTGTTTCCCTTCAATGATCGATCTTGTTCCTAAAAACAAAACAAAAGTAAGCAAAAAAAATGTACAATGATTAGAGCCATAAATAAATGGTACATTCAACCAAGCTATAAGTTGTCTATCAGAATGAAAGAAAAGAAACTGAGCTATACTACATCACACGAAAAAAGGAATGGGGCAGTGTGGGCCAGGTTGGTGGGCCCTCCAACTAGCACCACACTTCCTAAGAGGCTACAAAACCAAGATTAATATACACCACAAATGATATAAAACATCAACAATCAAATCTTTGTCATTAAGGATAAATCTTCATAAATATATCACCTGATTGGAAACTCCCGTTATCGATTGATCAACAATCTCTTTGTTATAGATATGAACAATGATTTTTTTCAACCTAGCTACCCCCACCCAACTTGCCCTTAGCAATACATTCATACAAAAGAGCGAGGGGGCAAATTGGATCCAATTCCCCCAATTATGGTTTGTCAACTCATGGTTAGATTGCAAGATATTGTGTTTTATACATTCTTGGTGGACCTTGGTTGAAAAAAAACAAAATATGTGATTACATATAATTCATTTAACACATAATTATCTGAGAATAGGCCAGAGTTAGTTCCTTTTCTGGTTTGTTGCTTTGTTTGGGGCATAGCTTGATAACAACTGCAACCAAAAAGATGCCCTTGAAATAACCACATATATCTCTCAATCCACACATTCTTTAGGGAAACAAATTGCAAGTCTCCTAATTGGGGGTGTTCTAAACAAAACCTAAGTTGTCGGATTTCTAGATTCTTCATCATTTCTCCATAAATGGTGTCCGCATTTCATTACTCCTTTCTGCTAGACACACTTTGACTGAGACATTCATCATGAGATGGAGGCATGTGGAATCGATTTGGGTACAATCTAGATAGCATAAAACCAATTCATCAACTCTATGAATAAAACCCATACCCAATTCACAAAAAAACAATGGAGATAGAATTTAAATGAGCAACATTGTTACCTTATAGCTTCAGATCATTTTTAGTAAAAATCATCAAATAACATATCAAAAGGCTTAAAAGGAAATGTGAAAGGATAAGATATCGTAAGTGGAAAGGGATTACATGACAATGAAAATAACGTCAAATTGGAGGCCCGACAATGTCCATGAGAAAAAGTGTGAAAAGAAGAAGAATCAAGGATAATGTTATGTTTCTTCATTGTTGTTTCTAAGGCCTACATCTTTTTAAAACATTTAGACTCTAGATGACCAACTTTCCCACAAAAGTTGAAATGTTTGTCAATATTGTACTCTTTGATTTTGGTCATTTCACAACATTGGGAGTACAATATAGTTGAAAGGGTTTGGGACCCTTGTTTTTTTTGTCATTGTGAGGATATCACTCCTTGGGATGTTTGGTTTTATTGGGCCACTAAGTCTTCGTTAGATGTACCTATAGTGATGATCACCCCAAGATGCAAGAGCTTATCTTATTTTCTAATTATAGAATCACAAAAAGATTCAAGAGTGGGATCTTGATATATATCCCCTAGATCTTGTCTAGTGACATCAAATGTATATACAAAAACAAATATGTAATATCAAGCTTGTTAAGTTAAGGCATGAATAAGCATTCATTATCACTTTATTACTTATGGTTAAGTTATCTTACAGGTAGGTTATATTATGTCACTTTATATCCTACTCAGCAATAAAGGAGATTCATGCGTATAGGCATTATATCTAGCACATTGGATTCATTTTAAAAGGAGGTTTCCCCTTTGAAATGGATTGTATTCATTAACCTTTTAACATTTTCATGGTGTTTGGGTTATAACATTTGGTATTAGAGCTATGATCCTAGGGTTTTCCTTCTTCATTCAAGACATTTCAAAATTTCCAATCAAGACATCTTGATGTTTTCACTATAGACATTTTCAATATATGATTAATTGGATGAGGACATAATGATATAAGCTTCTCTTTTGATTTCTTGGTGAGACTATGTGGAGGTGTTATGGAACATTTAGCATTTTGTGCCCCTTTAGATGTTGCAATATTCTAATATGATATAAATAGATGAAGACTAAATATCCCCTTACACATTACATACTTTTGAACCAAGAGGGTTAATTCATCACAAGGATGTTTCAACAATGTTTTAGGCATAACTTTAGGCTAATTGGGTTTTGTCCTTTATTTTTTTATAAATGGTGTCCATTCCCTTTCGTCTAATTTTTTTTATCCTTGAACCATCTTTCCCCATCTTGGGGAAACCTTATAACTTGTGCCATTGTATGTTTAGATAAATGTATTACTAAATTCCCCACTAGAGCACTTTAGCCATAAAATGTATAAGCAAAGGCTTTAGTCACTTCACCATTGTATCCATGAAATTTTGAAAGAAAGCCTAGCCACCTCGCCTCTTGTAAAATATTCACTGTATCAACATGCAATTTGGTTATTTCAAACTTGGATGTCTTAACTCTAACTATCATTCTTAAAATATCGTGTTGCAAATCATATGAACACTATAATTTTATTAATGATATCTGCCTTTGGGAAGGAAAATAGACCAGTGTTTCCAAAAACAAAAAAGAACACTATAGTTTCCCATAAGGAAGTGCAATCATTCTTTGGGGAGATAAAGTTTGTTCCAATATTTATACCACATTATTCCTCACTAGTGAATCCCATAAACAAGTTGTTAAATAAAGATAAAATATTTGAATAGACCCAAAAAACATATGGCTTTCATGAATACCAAACAAGAAATTACAACAACCCCAGTGTTGGCAAGTCCATGTAACATCCCTCACTTTACCCCTATTTTTGTAATATTAAATAGTAATTGTAATGCCAACATGGGAGCCATGACTTGCAGAGACAATATGTTCTAACACATCAAATAAATTATTTAAAATTCATGGCCAATTAAAGGAGATGATTTCCTTGTGGATCCATTGTTTGAGGGGAGAGCTTGTGAGCCATGAAAGGCCATGAACCTAGCCTAGAGTTGATTGTTGATAGTCAAGGATGAGATAAGTCCTACATGGGAGGGATTTTTATGTGTCATGATTGAAACAAAGCCAATTGCATTGATTTGTCTAACACCCTAGATAATTAACCCACTCACCCACGTTGACAAAAGTTATGAGATGGGATTGTGCATATGCGCAGAGGAATGCACCCTTCCCCATCCCCTTCATGGATCAAGGCAATGAGATTCGTTGCCTCAAGAAGAAAAGAGGGGAGTCAACAAGGAAGGTGACATAAGGAGATTGGGAAAAGAATGCTAAGGAGCAGCGAAAAACATTGGCCATTGAAGGAGCACCCCAAAAAAAGGGAAAGGAGCTACTAGAGCTAAGCATGAATACTTAGCAGTGCTAGAGTTTTGGCTAAGCACAATACTCATGGATTTTTGGTTTTATCCCATGTATTGATGTGTTTGAGGCCATTGGATTTTGTTTCAAGCCTGAAGGTTCAGAGGGAGGCTTAATGGATGATCAAATCATTGTAGTAATTGTTATATAGTTGTTAAACCACTTAGATAGAGTAACATGATCCATTGTGGTGCTTGATGGAAGAGTTGTTAAACCACCTATATAATGGACCAGAAACACTTGTGATGCTTGCTAAAAAGTACAACTATAACCACCTAAAAAACTATATTCAATCTCCTGGAACTTTGCAAAAGTCCATTGGAATTTTGGTGAAACCTTGTGATTGAACTTAGAGAGTAAGTAGGTCACTATGTGCTTACTGCTAGAGAGTAGTTGTTAAACCATTAGGATATTGAACTCCATTTTGTGGTGTCTACCAAGCTTTGGTGTGAATTTCCCTAAGTAAGCATCACCTTAGACTTTCGATCCAACTTGGGGGTGGCCAGCTGCAAGAAAGACTGCAATGTAGCTGGCCTATGGTTGGATGGAGAGTTGAAGTCCCTCCTTCAATTGTTATCCATCTCCACACACTCAAATAACTCAAACATAATGATATATTGAGTTATGATTTGTGGTGTTCCATGAATTGCATGTGTTTGTATCAAATCTTGTATATTATTGAATGTTAATGAATACCAAAATGGTGAAGATCATCATTATGCTCATGATTTGCATGATATCTTAGATGTTATGAATTCACTAGATGTGTAGACTATGCTGTCTAATGCTATGCTCATGATGGATGTGATAAATTGTGTGTTTATGCTCACCTAGATGAGTGATAAGGCTTATGAATAAATATAGTTCAACTTGATCATTAGGTTTGTGATGCCTCATAGATAGACTATATTTATGCATGTGCAATTATTCAAAGCAATGGTTTCATGTAAGTAAATGATAAATCATGTGTATTTAAATGAGTTTAACTAGCTTATATTGAGGTAGTAGAACTGGATTAAATAGTACATTACTCCCCACACAACATTGATAATGAATGGAAATTTTAGGACCTCACGGCCACAAGCCTCAATACATAAAGGAGATGGCTTAGGGAAACCACCCTTCTTTGTTTAGGTGAACACCCTAGCTTAGTGCTTCATTTGGTCACCTGAACCAATGGAGAAAAATAACCATTGACATGTACATATAAGTGTATGGGAGAAGGCTAACATCGAGGGGAGAGGTTCCAACCCTTAGGAACCAAGACTTGTGGACCCTATTGGACCATTAGACCCATGGGGTAGTTCCATGAGCCTTGGTGTGGAGAGGCTTGATGTCAATGGGCCAATATCGACCATCGACCGCAAAACATATATGCGTGAGGAAGAAAGGAATCCTTGATGGCAAGGCATCAAGATGACGTGGATCAATGGGCTCCACCTATGGTTTCAGGACTCAGACCTTGACATTTTCCAATAGAAGTTAGAGAAGATGGAGATGAGGAATCCCAATGCCAGGGCACCAAGATGACGTGGATAAGAGGGATCCACCTCAAGCACATGGCATGGGATAGGAATACCCTCATCTTTTTCCACGTGTAAAGAAAATTATGTAAAACACCAATAAATTCTAGTGGTTTTTCCCCACACTTAAAGTTTTAAGGTTGGAACTCCTTTTAAATGGGGCAAAATTACTTTTATTGGATCGTGCACATGGAGAGTGGTATCACCTATTCACCCATGAATTTTGTGTTAAACTACATGCAGGTTAGATGGGAAAAATATATGACAACCATCAAATCCAGGGAATTTACACACAGTACAATGGATTGATGTTGTTGAGTCTTAGACCTTGGACCTCAACATTTTATACCTAAGGTTAGAGTAGAGAGAAGGCTGAGAACCTAATGCCAAGGTGACATGGCTAGGGTTGTCATGGCCAAGGTGACGTGGCTTGGGGGTGGACCCTACTCTCAGATCTCATGCACCAGACCTCAAACCTTTGTGTTTTCCTATTGAATTTGGAGTAGAGTGAAGGTCGAGAACCTAATTCCTAGATGATGTGGCTTGGGGTGATATGCCCTAGAGTGATGTGGCTTGGGGTGATATGCCCTAGAGTGATGTAGCTTGGGTGTGGACCCTACCGAGATTGTGGGTCTCTGGGCCACTAATATTTCAAATGAAATAATTCAAGATAAATTCTAGAGATTGAGGGTTGAGATTGATTAAGGCCCCCCCCTCATGGTTGATGTTTAACATAGGGTGGGGGGTGCATTTGCGATTAGTGCCAACTCGCCCATCTCTAATTAACCACTGTGATTAATTGAAGGGCCCCCATTTGGGGGTCTGCCTATGAGCTATTTTAGTCAAGGTAGTCTCATACCACAACATGACACACAATAGGGAAAGTGACCAAAGAAATAGGTAAGTAGTCACAACAGTGCCACAAGGGTACCACATGGAGATCCATGGACTGATGTGAACCCTTCTTATTATTCAACTTATAATGGGAATTTATTTTGATCTGGAACTCAGATTGAGTTAAATTATATCATAAAAAACTTTTGATGAGTTGTTGACAATGGTGGTATCATAATTAAATTCCACAAACTTTCAAAGATGATTTTTTTTCTTTTTCTTCTTCTTCTTCTTCTTTTTTTCTGACCCCATCTTCATAACATATCTTGGAGATCAGGTCAAAACAAACAAGTAACCCTACTGAAACCCTAGAAAACATAAGGGGGTAGGAGGGAGTGCTACAAATTGAGAGTGTTACAAAGTGCTATGAGAGTCTAAGTTACATACATGAAGTGGATGGACCTTAAAAGAGAATTTATTCTGATAATATAATTGTTATATATGTTGACTTTAAACTTGTAGAAGTCGTGGATGCTAACCTTGATGGAGTTCTTACATGTCTTTTTATTTCCTAGAGTATGTAACTAGCATGGGTTTTAGATGTGTGAACAACATCATATCAACATGATTAGTGTTGTCATGCCAATGTAATGAATTGATATGTTTATGATTAATTTAGCTGAAAAATGTGTGTGTGTGTGACAACACATAAGAAGACACAATTGTAACAAAAATGGAAGAATGAGTAGCAAAATGGTTCATTATAGTATGGAACAAATCCATCATGAGTACGAAGAAATCTCAATAGGAAAAAGTTCAGAAGAAAATTCCCATGATCAGATGGAATCCTTTTGGAGCTTCAGAGCTGAAATCAGGAGTTGCAAAGCATATAATGAAAGACTCGTTAGAAAATAAGAAGAATAAGCAAGGATAAATACAGTGTTGCTACAGAACCTATCATACATTCAAGGGTTATTGCAACATGGACCAACCATTGGATAAATGGAAGGGTGTCGTAATGAAAATGATCAAGGAAAAACATCCTAAGGTTAGGAAGAAGGAAAGGCCATTGAAATCTGGACATTTTTGAGGAGAACACCCGATATGTGAATTTCCTCACAAATAAAAAAATAAGGATAACATGTGCAAACTCTAGAGACATGAACCATCAACCAACAATGTAGAAGGAACTAAATCAAAGAGGAACTAAATGCTTGGATTGCAGAAAGAAACACCTTATTTGTTACTACCCTTATAAGAACCATGTGAGAAAGGAAATTTTTGATGTCCAAGAGACCACCTCAATGAGAAAAACACACAACAATGCATTAGGGATAGGTACAACAATGGAAAACCAGTAGAAAGAATCCTTGGTAGTGGCATAAAATCTCATTAAGAGTTGGCTTGTGCCTAGAGAACTTAAGAAGGTTGAGTCAGCCAACTTTGGTGGTAAGGTGAAGAGAGATGAGGGAGAATCCCCACAAGCTCTCTAAAATATTGAAATATCCATGGTAGTATTGTGATAATTATGAACTAATATTGCATGGCTAAGGCAATTTACTTGCATAACAATGCAAGTGGTAAGGTTTCCCTTGAACTATTTAGAAGGATTTTTGGGATCTTAAGGTTGTTATAGGCCTTAGGATAACTCTGATTAAATGTTGTGCATATGTTAAGTGCTCTTGCTGAAGTAAATACAGAAGGCTTGAATTGTTACAAATGTCTAATACACAATTGTCATGCAAAACTCAAGAATTTAAGAATTTTGAATTGGTTGTGAAATTGAGATGCTATAACTCATGCATGAATTAATTGACTAACAAATAATGTGAGTGTAGGAAACTAATGTGCACGAGTGAAAAGGTAAATGAACTCCATAATTGTTACAAGAAATGAATCTGTGTTGCAAGCCTGATAAAAATTTGAGAAAACTTAGTTCTATGTTTAATAAAATTGTTGTGTTTATTCATGTGGCGAGTTTTTTAATGAGCTTGGAAGTTCACCTTACATAGTTGCATTAGAGGGTAGGTGTGGATAAAGGATCAATCAAGGAAGACTTGGTTGGGTCCATATGAAAAAGATGTTACAACTATGGAAATGGATTAAGAAGGGAGTTTCCATTAATTGGAATTTGTTCTTGGATGATATATTTTATTTTCAAAATAATATGCATGTGTAAATGGTAAGAAAATAAGAAACTAGTACTTCATATGTTTTGGGTAATATGGTGAGGTTACCTAATAGATTCCAAGCCACATGGAATTATCATATGGCAAGTGATCAAGAATGATATCTTGTTGTTATCTATCACAAGAAAGAAAATAGTGTGCTTATGCTTATGCTCATCAGTCATGTTATGTGAATAATTGAAAACAACAAAGGCTGAAAATTCAGGCTAAAAATAACAGTGTGTGAATAGCATGGAATATGTGCATATATGGCACATGCATGATGTAATGTATATGCACATGTTTGGGTGTATGGTAGAAGACATTGGTTAAATATGTAAAATTGATACCTAATGCAAATTCCCTTTATGAAATCTCAAGGGAACTTGTAAGTAGCTGAAATGATAGAGTTGTGACTAATATGTGAGTTTGAAGATAATTTTAGGGACTGCTAAATATTGCAACATTAGGTATTCTAAAATCCAGTAGGAATCCTTGAAAAGACTTCATTCTGGAGTGCCTGTGATGGTATCCAAGTAACCAAGGCAAGCAACAAACAAAGGTAAAAAGGTAAAGGAAAGGAATTGGATTAGAATTTCTTTTAGTTGAATTTGATATCTTTTGATTTTCATATTAATGCATATATTGCATGAGCAGGGGTATGGTTAAGATAGAAAACCTTCCTTGTGAAAATATTGTTAGGGATTTTTTGATGTCTGCAAAACAAGATGGAGAGATAAAATTTCTCATGGATTTAAAGATATGCATCTCTCATGTTTCATCCTTGCATTTTGACTTGCAGAAATGTTTGAATAAATTTTTGACTTGCATTTTGAAATGCTTAGAATGGTGTGACACATATATAATGCCATAATAATTTCATTTCAATCTCTTTGAACTCAATTGAAGGTGATACAATTATTACATGTGTAATAATTATATGATAACTTCAGGATGTTGTGTATCTTTGCAATGAATAGATTGTATGTATGAACATTGGCAGTTATTTGGTTGATTGGAAGATTAGATTACAGTGTTGTAATGGGGTGTGAGATAGAAGCAACAATGATAGAATATCACCGCATGCAAGGGAGCCCAACAATGTGACTAAAAGTATCATGTTTACTAGATTTGGTTTCAGAATGAAGCACATTTGGGAAATTAAACTTTTTTATTTATATTCTTTGAGTATATCTCATGGGAATTGGATGTTGTGACATAGGTGAAATGATGGAGAAAGGAACCTAGGAACAAGACCTTTGTGCAGACATTGCAGCCCCGTGACACTTTGATTACCTTATTGAGACACTTTGATTTTGATTTGATGCAATTCTGGTACCCCTCACTCTAGAAGTATAAATCCCTTAGTTCCTCTTTTATATAATATATAATTTATTCCTTGCATAATGTAGGAAAATGTTAGCTCATCCTTCGACCAATAAGTGCTCTAGTGAAACCCTGATCCTTTTTTAAAGAAAGTGATTTTTTCAAATTCAAGAAGAACTTTCATTTACTTGCTTGTTCGGATTTGAAGTAAAAGCTTTGATGTTTCCAATCTATGTTTGTGACAAGTTTTTCATGGCATAAGTGTGTTGATAGTACAATTCCTAGGTGCATTTACTTAACGAAAAATAAAGAAACAATTTATGCCTTTGACTATCGAACATGGCAATTTTATTGTCAAAAATATTTCCAACATTGATGAATGTGTTGCTTCCTTAGGGTGTTTTAAATTAATGTATTAGATGCAATCAAGAGTTTCAACCCTAAAACTATTTTTCATGCCCATATTAATTCTACTAGATATGGTGTTACCTTTCAAGTAAGGTAGGTTGAATGTGTAAGAGACAAACAGGTCTTACTTGACACCCCTCAAGTTTTTCATGAATATCGCATCACCTTACATAATACTAATATGTTCTAGATGCAACATGGAAACTCTATTTAAAGTGATAGTTCTACCTTATAGAAATCCCAAAAGAGTACTTCTACATCTAGAAGTCAATATCAAATAAAAGAACCATGGAGAAACAATAGAGGTGATGTTGGAGAATGTGGTGATGCGAATCACCCCAAATTTAATTTGGAAAAGACTCGTGTTGTAGGAGTTGGTTCAAGAAGGAAAAGAAGTAACACATAAGGGAATACCCATGATACACAAAAATATTTGAATATTCAAGTTATGGAACATATGATCTTGATGAAACACTAGATTGGGCAAAAAAGCAAGCACTAGAAATCCAATCTATTGTTGAAGAATTTGCTCAATGAGAGCCCATTGATTTCAAAATTGAATCGGTAACATTACATCATGTAGCATATAACAAAAATTCCAAGAATAGATAACTCCAAAGGTTGAATTTAAAAGATGATAGGGTTAGTGATAAGTGAACTTAAAAATAGACATCAAAGGAATAAAAACATCCAAGTTGTTTGAATTTCATCAAGCAACATTTGCTTACTCAATTTCTAAGAAGGAGATGAAAAATGTGATATTGATACAAATAATAAGGGAAAATGGAAATCATGTTGTTACCACATCCATTGCTTGTTGAACCAATATCCATTATCGGACCAACTCAAGTTTAAGAAGACATCTTGGAAAGTAGTTCAAGGATCAAATCAACATCAAGTTTGTTAGTTGGAATCCAACAATACATAGCCAATAATATAATTAATTTTTTTTTTTATGTAATCTTAGAAGTGTGGGAAGTAGCCATGGCATTGGCCAATTTATCATAAGAATTACTTCTCTTGTTGAATATTTAATAAAGGATTTAGAGAATGATGAAATGTTCTATAAAGAGGCTTTATATACATTTATTACAAAAGTGTTAGATATGAAAAAAAAAGAAAAAAAAATAAAAAAAAGGAATAATTAAGCAATTAAACGATTATTGGATGGAGAGAATGAAAACACCCTTGAGAATTAATTTCCAAAAGTAACAACATTAAGGCAAGATTGAGCAATTTATTCTTTAAGTTATTAAAGGTGGCTAAAGAGCTTGAGGATCCCAAATGCAATATTGATAAATTGAGACCGAATGTAGGAGTGTTTTAATGTACTAAAGGTCACACGCTGCAATTATTTCAACAAACTTGTTGATTTTTCCTAAGAGAAAATTGAAAGTGGTTAATTCATTTCATGAGAAAAAGACTAATCAAAGCTAACACATCAAGCCGGCTATGATTTAAAGGACATTAAAGATGAGTTATTTGAATTTTGAGTAAAACAAGAAGTGATTGTTGCACCTTTATGGGGTTACATCGAAAAATTGTTCAACTATACTTCAAAAAATGTAATGACTTCAAGATGACTCATCAAAAGTTCTGACAGTTAGGTATTCAACTTGCATTAAGTATTTGGATTGAAGAAATATTCAACACAAAAGGTTTTTCTTTTTCCTACACTATCGTTTCCTTATTTATATGGTTTGCATGAGCCTCATTTATGTCCTTAAATGGACAAATGCATTTTAATTTATCAAATATTATAAACTTCTATTTAAACGCCTATATATTTTTCAAAAAGATTCCTTAGATAACTACCAAAAGTTCATGTCCAGTATGATCTTTTGACTTTGAGTTTTAAGGTTTTTTTTGTAAGGAAACATTTAATTCTTAATATTGATATAAATATCACACTGCAGTTTTCCTTGGTCTGCCACTTGGAAAACTAGACCAATGGAAAAACTAGAGTTTTTCCAACATCTAAAAATTGTAGATATCAAAGTTACAAAAAGTTTGTCATGAGGCCTGTAGCCTGCTAATGTTATTGTAAACTATAAGCAAAAAAACCAACATGGAAAATAATCAAAAGGAAAGTAAACAGAAACCATCATCCAGTCTTAGGGGAGTCCAAATATTTTACTACAATTGGATCTTGTTGCTACGTAGTGAGAAATCTGGGTCTAGAGGGAGGCCCAGGTGAGAGTTAATATGTTGCAAATGTCTAGCCAGACCATGCAAAGAGAGTTGAAGTTCATCAAGAATAAGGAGGATCTCCTCCTTAGCTTCGTTGAAATATAGCAAGGCTCTCCCCTAATAGCATCTTTAAGTGCCAATAGAAATACACCTTGTATTGGTTGAAGCAACCATGGGTGTGGCCAACATAGGGAACCAAATCAACAATTTCACCTACAACCTTAGTATATGTTATTCAACCTCGCTCATCCTCAATTTCTCTTTCAATCTATGTAATTTCATCTTGGACAAGTTGGGGCATGTGAGAGTAGAGGAGATTCTTCGAGGATATTTCTCTCTACTGAGATCTAGAGTTTCCATGATCCTTGTAATAGGCAGTGCCATGCCAACTTCTAGTCTACTGCATTGGCATTACAACTATGAAATTAAAAACTAGACAAGGGTCACGAGGAAAGGGGTTGAGACATAATTCAAGTTTTAAGATTAATATTTCAAGGGTGTAACTTTTTCATCCCTATGAGTTTAAATGCAATTATATTTCAAAGTTATCTACAAATTCATTCCATGATTATTGTCCTTTATCCATACATGTGATTATTCACTTACTGTCGTGCTTGAAATTGATGATATTTAACTTTATTTATGTTTGTATCAATCTTATATCATATAATTTTAAATATTTATGGGCCGGTCATATCTAAGACCCTTTTTGTCCTACATTTTCTTTATTTGACGATTCTTTGATAAAGAGAAGTGTCACCTTTATAAAAATGAGGGGAAAATTTGTTCCCTCAAATCTTATCTTTGATATTTGGACAAAACTAATGATCAATATGAGTTTAGGGTTTAATTTATAGCTTAAACCAATTTGGACTAATGAGTTTTTGAAGGGAAAATATCAGACAAGGTTTGAAAGAAGATAATAAAGAGAAGCAAATCAAACAAAGCTTAGAGCTCGTATAGTCTGTATGGTATGAAAGGGGATGAAGGGTCAGGGTTGATTACCAAATCAAGTTAAGGCAACAATATCTTGGTGAAACAAAAGTTGATTTGAAGATTAGAGATGATTTAGAAATTGAGACCAATAAACATTATGACTTCGTTGACTTGAAAATGAGGAAGAAAAAATCAAAGGTAGGAATACACAGTTGATCAAATCAAAGAAAAAAATTGATAAAAGTGAAAAATTTGAAACATACATGAGGGGTGGCTCGATTCAAAGATTGAGGAAAATTCTAAAATCAAGACCCATTCACAGTAAGACTAGCGGAAGAAGTCCTTGATGGTAGGACCAATTTACAAATTATGTCAAGGAAGATTCAAGGTGATCTAGAAAATTCAAGAAAAGGGAAGAATCAAAGGTTCAAAATAAAGAAAAGGTTGATGGAAAACGTGAAATCAAGTTGATTTCCAAATAAAAAAGATGACTACACAACCAAAGTGGAAAGGAGGCCCAAATTGAAAATCAAACTTGATTTGGAAATTAGGGGCTATGGGAATTCTATAAAAAAAAGAAGGAAAAATAGGCAAAGGAAAACTCAATAAAGAGAAGAAATCAAGACTAAAATAGGAAGAATACTGTAGAAAAAAGCTAATTCAAAACCAAGTAGGTGAAATCTAGAGGCCTATTTAGCTTAGCCATCCCTTATATAAATATAATGTGAATCAAATTCAATGCATAAAAGGAAATAAGCATATCTGGATCAATAAAAATTAAGGTGGCTCTACTAGTTTTACTCAAAAATTAGAGGTGTTGTTGAAAGCACAACAAATGATAACACATTGGGTGTCCTTGGGTCAACACTTATTCAATCACATTTTTCTTTAAACATGAAGTCATTATTTCATGAAAATTCATGCCTTAGAATTCACACAAGTGGATGCTTTATGTCCTTCCCATGTAACATGAATCCATAGCAACCCAATCATATAGAATTCGTGATTTAGAAAATTTCCCGAGGATAGAAAATGTCACATTGATATCCTCGAAATCTTCATGTGATGTTTTAAGTAACAATCATAATTATAAGGTTTCAACTTAAAATGGGGTTAAATATTTTAAAACAAGTTGTTTCAATATCTTATGGTCTTGCTCCATGTCCCACAAGTGTCCATAGCCCAAAAGGAGTAATCCTAGCATCACAAGCCACACTCCACTGCTAGAGAGAATCTATAGCCTTGATGGAAATATTTGTATGCCTCCCTATAAACGAACTTACTTTCCCCAATATTTATTCCATTTTTTTGGAGTAATGGATGGTGGAAGCAATAGTTTTTACATTCCTAAAGGGATAACTGCATGTTGCTAGGAAAAGAGTGGCCATGCCTTAATAAGAATACGCCTCAAGAGAATTTTAAACCTTTGATGTCTAAATAAAAACCCTTTTCATGGTGTGTTCCTTCAATGTGAATCGAAGATAAATTCAAGTTGGCTAAATCACAATTTTATTAAATTATCAAGATTTTATGGGGTTTAGTTCTTTGGGTATGCCCCATTTCTACCGCTATTTTACCTTTTAGGTAGCATGGAATATTTCTTTAGAGCTTCTTGTCTAAGTAACGACAAAGCAATAATATGGGAGATTATAGGAATTGACGAGGCTCCACGCTTCTATCAAATTCTTGCATGTAACCCTTCCATTAGAATGGAAACTAATCATCAAGTATATAAGCTGCAAAGATAATTAAAAAAAAAAAGACATGAAAATCAAACTTATAAAATTAAAGTAAATATATTTAAATAAAACCAAAATAATAAAACCTATTCAAAAAACTCAAAACTCAAATCAATAAAGAAACATAAAATAAATTCAAAGGAATGAAGGCTAATATGTGCATTCCAACCACCTTGGAGCAACTAATAGTTAACCATTGATAGGGAGAAGTTCCATACCCCCTTCCACATTCTACACTCTATAAGTGCCAAGACCAAGTTTTCTAGTGACTTGAAATGGCCAAAGCCACGAACGTTGAATCTTTGTTTGCTTTCCTTTATCATTATTTAGTTTATAAATTTTAGAACAAGATCTCCTATTTCAAACATTTTGCATATGTTTGAATGTTTTTCAAACCACTTGTTCATTGTTTGTTAAGGAGCAATAAAATTTTCCTTGAATTTCTCCCTTTCTTCTTCAAGGTTAATCAAGAGATTGATTTGTTTCTAAATAATTGAGCAGTTTTCCCCCTTTCCAATAGAGTAAATCATAGGGAAGGTAAGAAAACATTTTGTGCTAGGACATTTGCTTGTCAGTTTACTAAAATGTTTGATAAGGTTCCTAGAGCATCCTTAGGTGTTACTCTATTCGCCAAAATACATTTGTTAGTGTATTATGCTAGTTTCTTTGGTGACCAACTACATTCTCTTTCAAATTATGGTCGAGTTTTTATTGGTATATTCAACTACACCATTCCATTAAGGGAAATAATTAGCAAAGTACCTTACATAATTCCTTTTACAAAGGAAAAACAATTAACTATAAAGAAGATAAATATATAGCATTATCAAAACAAGCACACAAAGAACCTCAATCATAGTTATCAAATGCCATTTTAGGAATTTGATGACAACTTCTTCATTTACCCTAGTTAGTAGGATTTCTTCTATACAACTCGTGATATAATTTGTAGTAGTTAGAATGTACTTGAGATGCTTCAAGAGTTAGTGTTAATATACCCAATAATATATATACCTCTGTTAGAATTATGTTTATACTTAGTGTTGGGAAATATACTGAGAGGGGGTTGAATCAATATTTAAAATTTCACAATAATATTTACTTTTTCAAACTGTATACGTTATTTTACAGAAACCAAACAGTGTATGTTTGTGCCTATAATGAATGAAACCAACGTATATATTATAAACTTGTAAAACAACTAATTCATTTTATGTTGAACTTAAATCAGAGTGTGATGCATTTACTAAGAAATAACAAATGCAGTAAGAACATAATAAATCAACACACATAAGCAACACACATGAACACTGGGATTTTTTAGGTGGAAACCCAATGTGGGAAAAAACCACCGATGTTGTCGTCTTAGTCTTCAATCTTCTTATTAAAAAGTGTTTACAAGTTTTGTACTGTGCAGAATTTTTCCATTATGCATGCATCTACCTGCTGATGGCTACAACCTGCACTCATTTTCCAACTTCTACTGGAAGGGAGCTCCAACCCCCTAGCTCTTGTACTGGTTAATGTGTTTACTAGTACATAGGCACTAGCCTACAGAAGGCTACTACCTTCACTCTAACTCCAGGGACCATGTTTCATACATTTTAAGATTGGATACTCCTGGTACATGTCAACATAATATGTAGGCCACGTTTCATCAAATTTTCATAATAAACCCATCAGTAACATTGAAGCTCAAAATCAATCACCACTACAATACAACCATCAAATACAATCATTGAATCCCATCAACTCTGAAGCAAAACACACTCAACCAACCTAAACAATCAGATCACTATCACTAGAACATAGAGTTGAACCCAGAACACTGCATCAACAACTAGAATCAACCGCAACCTCAAAATTCATATGTCATAATGTGTACGTTATTTCAATGAAGACAACCTGCATGTATACACTTCTTTTTGTAACTCAACCTACGCATACCTCTAAAGATATTGAATCATAAAAATTTTGAACCAAAAATTGTACTAAAGACCCATTGTCATATTACAGAGTTCTAAACAGATAGCAGCAAATATCACCCTTCTTACTCAATCAATCAATCAATCAGACTCATTCTCCTTATACAATCAATTTTACTTGAGATCTAATGAAGGCACCATTGACAAACAATACTAAAACAACAATATTACATAGATAGATTAGTCATTTCTAAAAAACAAGCCCTTCCTCTACATACACCACTTGGAAGTGTCGAATTCATGTGTATACACGCCTTCACCTAGGCGAGCCTGCATATAGATATGCAAATAATGATTAATACCTTTGCATATTTACAAGACTTCAAATATACCCAGATCATAGCATTTAAAGGATAAAGCATGCATTAGCACTCAGATCTACCATATCCATTATCATATCATACAATGATAAGTCATTTCAGGTCTCGTGATCCTGATCCAACATTGTATCCAAGGGTGCACAAGATATTTCAGATATATATCATAACCATAACCTTTACAACACAAAATATACTGCAGATATAAGTATTCATGAAAAACCCTTTCATTTTCTCTCTTATCCCTTTGATCTTCTCCTCCTTATATACTATAGCCTTTATCAATACCATGCACCAAAACAACACTTAGAACCTATGGTATTATTAGACGGGATCAAGTAACCGTTATTCCGCTCAATATTGTGGGCTAATACCATGGTATGTACCCTTGGTATTCTTAAACCTTAATTTTCCATCACATACGTGATTTTCCTTCTGTGAAACTGTGTGCATACATATACGCGCCTTTTGTTCTATGTACCTGCATGTATATGCGACTTGGAATAGTTTAACCAACATATACAACTTAAAACATTCTCTTTCCTCAATTTCTTGATTCTGATCTGTAATCCTTTGTCCCATCATCATGTTCTTCCGTGTCATTCCTCTGTTACCTCTTAATAGACCTGCTACAATGTGAGTTGCCATCATACATCACTTTATCATTTCTTAACTGACCTGTATGTACGTTTCCATCAAGGACAACATATGTACCATAATGCCAACAATCTCCCCCTTTGGACTTGATGGCAACCATATTGGTGTTGATCACTTCAAGTTGTAGAACCTACTAGATTTACCAAGCAACACCATGATTCTCCCCCTTTGACATGAAGGGAAAAGGGTGGACCAAAATATTCTCCCCCTTAATATATGCGGAGATGCACTATAATTTTCATGCTCCCCTTGAGCACATGCAAAGTCCGCAGAAATATTTTTCAAAAGAATAACATGACTTTATAACTCGACTATGTGAGTATGACCTTCCTATCACCAATGACTCATACATACATCAATCACCCAACCAAGTGGGGATACATCAAATGTTCATACATGACTAAAAATTTCAATTATTACATCATCCTTCCCATGCATAGTGGGGGTACAAATTACATAATATGTCCAAAATGACTCATTCATAATAGACTATGATAGAAAGAGACATATTATGACACCATAGGTCTTTACATGACCTTTTCATCAAATGACATTAATAATGGAGACCATAGCTGAATTCAACAACCATGATGTCAATAATGCATAATATTTTGAAGGCTAATGCTCCCCCTGAACCTATGCTACATGGGCATTGTCAACCATTCATTCATCAAGGAATCTTCATCAATCAAATAAAAATCAATGAGAAAATCATATTTGCAGACTGTATCCATCAACATCAGATTGAATAGCCATGTCAGAAACGGATTTTCAATCTGACCCACTATTTTTCTATCAGAAAATCATATACGCTACTATCAACACAGAAACTCGCCTATATACACGACTTTGCTTCATGAAATCTGCATATTGAAAACAATCCTCTAAATCTAAACAAACTAGTTTTAGCAGAAATATGAGGCAAAAACAACTCCCAGCTTTTGTCTGAGATATTTGAATGCTTCTCTGGGAAGAGGTTTGGTAAATATATCAGCAACCTAATCCTTGGAGGGAAAATACTCTAATTTAACCTTTTGTTCAAGTACTTGTTCTCATAGAATGTCATACTTAATGGGTATGTGCTTGGTCTTGGAGTGCATAACAGGATTTTTTGAGATACTAATCACACTTGTATTGTTGCATCGAATGGAGATGGGTGGAGAACATGTAATTTGAATATCTTGTAATGCCTACATCATCCAAATAAGTTGTGTGTAGCAAGATGTAGCAACCACATATTCTGCTTTCATTGTAGATAAGGCAATCAAACTTTGTTTCTTATTGAACCAATATACTAACCATGATCCCATATAAAATTCACCTCCACTAGTGCTTTTTCGGTCATCAACATTTCCACCCCAATCCACATTTGTATATGCATGAAGGGTGAGATATATATCTTTAGGATACCATATACCAAATTCTTGAGTTCCTTGGAGATATTTGAATATTCTCTTTACTGCATGAAGGTGTGATTCCTTCAGATTGGCTTGAAATCTTCCAACAATTCCTACCACATGCATGATATTTGGTCTGGTACCTATTAGATAAATTAGACTTCCAATTATAGATCTGTACTCTGGTTGATTCACTGTAGGAGAATCATCGTTATAATTGAGACTACATCCTATTACCATTGGAGTACATACGGGTTTGGAATCTTCCATTTCATATTTATTTAGAATCTTCTTAAGATATTTAGTTTGTGAGAGAAAGATGCCATATTTCGTTTGTTGCACTTGTAGAATGAGAAAATAGGTTAGTTCTCCAAGCAAAGACATTTCAAATTATTGTTGCATAACAGAAGTAAAGTTTTGACTCATAGATTCTTCATTATTGCCAAAGATGATATCATCAACATAAACAACAATAATTAGCAGTTTATCATTCTCAATTTTTGTATATAAGTTGTTTTCTGTAGATCCTTTTGTGAAGCCTTGTTGTTGAAGGTATTTTTCAAGACGATAATACCATGCCCTCGAAGCTTGTTTCAGTCCATATAAAGCCTTTTTGAGTTTGCATAAAAGCTTTGAGTCATTTCCCAGAATGAATCCTTCTGGTTGTTCAACATATACTTCTTCTTCCAAATCTCCATTAAGAAATGCAGATTTTACATCCATTTGATAAACTTTGAATTTTCGAATACTTGAAAGAGAAATAAAATTCTTATGGCTTCAAGTCTAGCTATAGGTGCAAAATTTTCTTCAAAGTGTGTACCTTCTTATTTTGCATACCCTTTACAAACAAGCCTTGCTTTATTCCTAATTACCTCTCCATTTTCATTCAACGTATTCTTGAATATCCATTTTGTCTCTATAACATTTTTATCATGAGGTCTAGGAACTAATTCCCAAGTATCATTCTTTTCAATTTGGTCAAGTTCTTCATCCATGACCTTAACCCAACATTCATCTTTGCTAGCTTCATTTACATTTTGCAGTTCTATGGAGGATAATAAGGCTAAATAACTAGAAAATCCTACAAGAGTTCTTCTTGTTTGTACTCTAGATCCTTTATTTCCTAGAATTTGAGATTCTGGAAGATTCTTTTGAACATACTTGGATGGAGCTTTTTCCCTGTCAGATGTATCTTCTTTTGATGCTTCATTGGTTTCTTCCTCTATATCATTTCGATTTGATACAAGAAAACATTCACTGTCTTCATTGTTATCATCTTCTTTTGCTGATGTCACCTCTTTTGGATCTCTATATGCTTCATAGATTACAACATCAATGCATTCAACAATTTTTCAAAGTATCTTATTATAACATTTGTATCCTTTACTTCTAGATGAATAACCAAGAAATATTCCTTCGTCTGCTCTTAGTTCAAACTTACCAAGTTTTTCATCAGTCCTTTTTATGAAACATTTGCTTCCAAAAACTCTAAAGTGTTTTATAGTGGAAGCTTACCATACCAAAGTTCATATGGAGTTTTATCACTTTACATGTACATGAGCTTTGTTGCGAATATTTATTGTAGTATGTGTAGCTTCACCCCAGAAGGTGTTAGAAGTTTCAGACTCATCAATCATAGATCGAGCCATTTGTTGAACTATTCTGTTCATTCTTTCTACCACACCATTTTGTTGAGGAGTTTTGGGAACAAAGTATTGTCTCTTTATTCCATGTTGTTCACAAAATTCAAAGAATTCATTTGATATGAATTCTCCTCCCTGATCAGATCTGAGACATTTGATTTTTAGATCTAATTCATTTTCAACTAAAGCTTTGAAGACCTTAAACTTTTCAAATGCTTCATCTTTATGTTTTAGTAACCCAATCCAACACATTCTAGAAAAGTCATCAATGGATAAAATGTAGTATTCTTCTTTGCGAGGTGACCTTTTCCTTGTTGGTCTACACAAATCAATATGAATGAGTTCAACATGCTTACTTGCTGATCCTTCATTGGCATTGAATTGAACTCTGGTTTTCTTACCAAATTGATATGGTTTGCAAATGGTAGTTTCTCGGATGATGATATCTGGAAGACCATGAACAACCTTGAGCCTGCATGATTTTCTTATTTGGGAAAAGCTTAGATGCCCCAACCTTCTGTGCCATAGCCAATTCTCTTATGTTTTTCTTAAATAACATTGTTCTTGACCTCCTAGTATATATAAATTGCTTGGAGTTCTTGTACCTTTGATTAGGGTCTTTCCTGTGTCAAGCTCACGAACCACACATTCTTTCGATCGAAACACAATTTCATTTCCTTTATCACACATTTGACTAACACTCAATAAGTTATGGATTGATCCATCAACATACATAACATTTCCAACTTTAACCTTTTCTTTTAGATAAACAAAACCTTTTCCATTAATGACAACTGGTGTGTCATTTCCAAAAGAGACATTCTTTTCCTTTTCTAAAGCATTGTATGAAAGGAGTTTATCTTTCACCTATCATGTGTTTAGAGCATCCGCTATCAATGTAC
The DNA here is from genome assembly GCA_000404065.3 of Pinus taeda. Classification (NCBI taxonomy): domain Eukaryota; kingdom Viridiplantae; phylum Streptophyta; class Pinopsida; order Pinales; family Pinaceae; genus Pinus; species Pinus taeda. The sequence goes on along the minus strand of APFE030081964.1, from coordinate 130,281 downwards.
CACTGATTTTCTTGTCCTTCTGCAAACAGAGCTATGCCACATCTTTCCGACTGAAATTCCTTTTTTTTTTTTTCCATACCTTGGAGTTTGATTATCTTTGCTCCTCTTGATATGTTGGCCCAAATTTTCTCGTGCATTCAGATTCTTCATGACCAAAGTTATTGCAAAATGAAAATTTAATTTCATCTTCAAGAGGTGAAAATTTATTATAATAACTCTTCTTGATTCCCGTCACGCTCCTTTGTTTTCTTGCTTCTCTAGTCATGATAGTTTTGTAAGCAACACATTAAGCATCCTTATGACCAAAGTTGTGACATGAAAAGCATTGTCCATTAAAGAAGAAATTTATGCGATCATAAAATATTTTGGTATTGTTCACGTTTTGGTTAGTGATTCTATTGATTTTTCACCCTTGGAGTAGAATGAGCATGATTTACCTGCGGAGTACCTTTAGGATTTTGTTGAGGATTGACACATTGTTGATTGGTTTTTGCTACATTAAGATAGCTTCTAGTGATGGCTAAAGACTTTTCTGGCTGGGATGTTTCTCTAGTGTATCCAAGACCAGTCTTTATAAGAGGAGAATGTTGAACCTTAATGATTTCATCTAAGGTTTTTGATCTTTTAGCAAATATAAGATTCAAATATTTTGGCTTCTCAAGTTCCTTTCTTAAACTCACTATTTTACACTAATTTTTCATTGTGCTTTTCCCTTTCCGTGAGTTGATGTGTGAAAGTGTCAATGACTATATTCTTTTCTTCCAAGCAGATTTTGAGTTGAGTGATTTCTTCAAGAAAATATTATTCTTCAAAGGCATCCATAAACTTATCATTTTCATAAGCCATGAGAAGTTTAATGTCTTGATCAAATTCACCTTCATCACTGTTAGACATGCCATCACTATCTTCGTGAGTATAATAACTTTTTCTATTAACAAAATGTTTCCTATTACCTTTTGCATAATCCTTTCCTTTATCATGGTTATCTTTATGAGGACATTTAGAAGCATAATTACCAACTCTAACACAACCAAAACATTTGAAGGGAAGCTTACCTTTGAATATTTCGTACCCAGTTAAATTTTATTCACAAATTATACCTCATATTCTTCTGATATATATCTTGATTCCTTGAGATCTTCCTTTTCTTTTCCCTTTGTAGAGGCTTTGAAAGCAGCTTCTCTAATTTCTGATGGACCTCCTTTCCTCATTTCAAAGGAATTTAAAATTCCATGAAGTTGAACAATAGTAACAACTTGTAGATCCTAATTATCTTAAATGGCAGATACTTTTGACTCAAATTTAGAAGACAGAGATCTTAAAATTTTCTCTACTATAGTAGCCTCCTTTATATCTTCACCCAAATTCTTCATATGATTTACAATCTCATCTACTCATAAAAAGTAACTAGCAATAATTTCATCGCTATGCATCTTGAGAGTTTCATATTTAATTCTAAGAGTTTGGAGCTTCACAAGTTTTACCTATGAGTCTCCTTCGAAGCTCTGAATGATTTTGTCCCATATTTCTTTGGATGTGTTGAGTTGCATGACTTTGACGAATTCTAATTTTGATAGACTTCCCAATAATGCATTGACAACTTTGGCATTGGTTTCATATGATTTATTTTCTGCTAGATCTGTGGGGACTGCTGCTGGATATTGGTATTCTCCTTCCACAATTGCCCAAACATCAAATCCAAGTGACTGAAGATAGGCTCTGGTTCTTATCTTCCAATATGCTAAGATGTTTCTGTTGAAGATTGGTGGTCTAATAGATCCCATTGCTTCGTGATTGCTCATCTTGATAGATCCTCCTTCAAGCGATCAAGCTTATTTTGAAGGACCTGCTCTGATACCATTTGTTGGGAAAAATACTGAGAGGGGGCGATGAATCAGTATTTAAACTTTCACATTAAAATTTTTCTTTTTCAAATTGTATATGTTATTTTACAGAAACCAAACAATGCATGTCCGCACCTATAACGAATGAAACCAACCTATATATAATAATATTGGTAAACAGCTAATTCATTGTCTGTTGAACTTAACTCAGAGTGTGATGCATTTACTAAGAAGTAAACAGATGCAGTAAGAACATAATAAATCAACACACATAAGAAGCACACATGAACACCAGGATTTTTCAGGTGGAAACTCAATGTGGGAAAAAACCACCATTGTTGTTGTCACAGTCTTCAATCTTCTTATTAAAAAGTGTTTACAAGTTTTGTATTGGTGCAGATTTTTTCTAGTACGCAGGCATCTAACTGTTGATGGCTACAACCTTCACTCACTTTCCATCTTCTACTGGAAGGGAGCTCCAACCCCCTAACTCTTGTACTAGCTGATATGTTTACCAATACGTAGGCATCTGCCTATAGAAGGCTATTACCTTCACTATTTCTCCATGGACCATGTTTCATAAAATTTCAGACTAGATAATCCTGGTACACATCAACACAATATGTAGGCCACGTTTCATCAAATTTTCATACTGGACCCATCAGTAACATTGAAGCTCAAAATCAATCACCACTGTAATACAAACATCAAATACAACTGCATCACCCAATCATTAAATCCCACCAACTCTGAAGAAAAACACACTCAATAAATATGAATATTCAAATATTTGTCACTAGAACATAGAGCTGAACTTTGAACACTGCATCAACAACTAGAACCAACTGCAACCTCAAAATTCATATGTCATAATGTATATGTTATTTCAATGAAGACAACTAGCATGTATACACTACTTTCTGTAACCCAACCTGCGTATAACTCTAAAGATACTAAATCATAAAAATTCTGAACCAAAATATTGCACTAACTAAAGACATTTTTAAGATCTATTGTCATATTACAGAGTTCTCAACAAATAGCAACAAATATCACCCTTCTTACTCAATCAATTAATCAGTCAGACTCAATCTCCTTATACAATCAGTTTTACTTCAGATCTAATGAAGACATCATTGACAAACAACAGTATTGATCAAATAGATTAGTCATTTCTAAACAACAAGACTTTCCTTTGCATATGCCACTTGGAAATGTCGAATCCGCGTGTATATGCGCCTTCACCTAGGCGAGCCCGCGTATAGATTTGCAAATAATGATTTATACCTTCACATCGTTAGAAGACTTCGATATACCTAGATCATAGCATTTAAAGGATAAAACATGCATTAGTACTGAGATCTACACTATCTATTATCAAGTCATACAATGATAAGTCATTTCAGGTCTCATGATCCTGATCCAACATTGTATCCAAGGGTGCACAAGATATTTAAGATCTATATCATAACCATAGCCCTTACAACACAAAATATTCTTCAGATATAAGTATTCATGAAAAACCCTTTCATTTTCTCTCTTAGCCCTTTGATCTTCTCCTCCTTATATACTAGATCCATTTTCAATACCATGCACCAAAACAACACTTAGAACCTATGGTACCCTTAGACGGGATCAAGTAACCATTATTCCGCTCAATATTGTGGGCTAATACCATGGTATGGACCCTTGGTATTCTTAAACCTTAATTTTTCATCCCATACGCACTTTTCCTTCTGTGAAATTGTGTGCATACATATACACGCCTTTGTTTTTGTGTACCTACATGTATACACGACTTGGACAAGGTTAACCAGTGTATACAACTTAAACCATTCTCTTTCCTCAATTTCTTGATTCTGATATGTAATCCTTTGTCCCATCATCATGTTATTCTATGCCATTACTCTGTCACTTCTGAATAGACCTGTTACATTGTGAGTTTCCATCATACATCACTTTATCATTTCTGAACTGACCTGTATGTGGGTTTCCATTAAGGAAAACATATGTACCATAATGCCAACACTTGGGGGGGTTGAATCAGTATAATGGAAAATTTTAACAACATACAAAAATTCAAAAGGTTTGAAAATCAATCACATAAGAAACACATAGGAACACTAGATGTACGTGGAAACCCATGAAGGGAGAAAACCACAAAACTTATGTCAAAATATTGTTGTAGACTTCAACCTATTGTTACATCAAATTTATTGGCACTAACCAAAACATGACACTCGTCCCCTAATTTTCAAGCACTAGCTTGAAGGAGGCACCAACCCCCTTTCATTACAAGCACCAACTGAAGGGAGACACCTATCCCCTTATTTGTAGGCATCTAACTTCTCTACTGCGCATATCCCTCTTTCATCCATTTTCAAACTGAGATCCACAAGCTTTCTTTTATTTTAAACATTTATACTTATTTAATCTATGCTACAACTTTATCTTGCACTACTATCACTTATTCAATTCTCACTCAACTAGATATTCAACTAAAATTCATACATACTCACACCACCAACATTTCATATTCCAACTCAACCACATCCAAAAACTTTGTCTTTGCTCTACATCTCTTTCCTCAATCTAGATTTGGTCTCACAAATATTTTCACACAATTTATGTATTGCATTTAGATCTTTCTTGATTTACTCTAAATCATTTCTTCTCAAGTTCAAATCTAATCATAGAAACATCACGTCCATTCACTATGTGTTTTGGATTCATATTTTTTCTTATCTTTGTGTTTTCAATCACCACACTTTACATTGCAACCTTATTATTATTTCTTCTTTGGTTTCTTCTGTATCCATTTCCCTTGGGCTCTAATTTAATCACAACGTCATGTTCTACACTTCTTATATACAATATTTATATATGGTCTGTAATTGTTCTGTACAATAATCAGATTTTCTATGATCTTTTTTTGTATAGAGTTTAGATATGCACTGCACTTCTTTTGTTCAACAATCATATTTTCTCTCCACTTCTTTTTTCTAGCCTCTACACTTGATTTGCTCACTCAGTCACCACATATAGGTCATCCACTCTTCACATATGCACAAGTACCATAGTCAACATGGTTCAACTTTTTAGATCTACATTTTCTCTCTTACACACGTGCACAACCACTCCATACCTTGACCTGTCTCTCTATCAACCTCTGCACAACATGATTCTTAAATACTCAATACTCTCATCTCACAAGTTTTACGCCTAGCTCTCTTATTCACATAGCAACCCAACTTCCTCACATTATACCATATTAATATGATTTCTTTAGGAGTTTAAAGGGATTACATCATTAGTTTCCTATCGGGGCAACACCTCTTATGTTATTCTCTTGTTTGTTTATGGTTTTGGACTTTATTTACTATGGGAATCAATCCATGGCATTTACCCATGGAATTTTTCACTTGACCATATCAAAATATTGCACCCTTTCAACCTCTAAATTTGTCAATGGCCATCCAGTGCTTATGCTACTTTTCTTTTGGATCATTCCTCATATAACCATATGTTAGACCGACGGGGATAATCATATTTTTGCTAACCAAATCTAGTATCTGAGCTTTTGTTTGCAGCCATACTCCATACATCTTGAATTTCCTTATTTTTTCCTTAGCACTGAGTGTTGAACCCTTGGATCTTAGTGAACTAGGGCTGGAATTGTGCCTTTTCTAAGATATTTGGTATCTGGGTGTTTCGATGACACACTATAATAGGCCTGGTGAAAATTCCATGTAATAAAAATCTAATAAAGGAAAAATAATAACGACGATTGATGGGACACTTATTCCAAGTTGAATGTTGGGAAAAATATTAGTGATGGGGATCACTTGTGATTGTTTAATGGCTAAGGAAATTAGCAAAGGAAATGGAAAAGGCTTTGGAAAGGAAAAATGGCATTTTTGGCACATATTTATGAAAATAATGGAAATTAGGAAAAAAGGGAGGTGAAAGGTCACATGTTGCATGTAAGGAGGAAAATGAAGGAAAATAATGGAAAATGAAGAAAATAGAGGCCTCATTCATAAAAAGGCTTTTGGGTATCAGTTGGTACCCTTTTGTCAGTTCAGTTTTGGAACTCTCTCATTATTCTCTCTCTCTCTCTTATACTCTTGGATACTTAGAGTTTTCTTGGAGCACTCTTGGAGGGTATGGCGTACTTGGATTCTTAGAGCAAGAAGGCAAAGGAAGAGCAGGAAAATGCAAGAGGACATCGGGATCAATAGCTACATCATATTTTGCTTGCAGGTACCGAGTTGCATGCATGTTTTCCTCACTAGTTTGGGCATGCATGGCATATGCATGTGGTTTATGGATTGTGATCTATCATGGGCATGGAGGATGGTCGGGATTGACAATGGATTGCCTAACCTTGCCATTTCCTAGATAACCATGGTGATTGTGGATTTTTTTTCCGTGTTTTGTTTTGGTTGGTTCTCATGTTTCCTTAGCTTGGGTTGAGTTATTAGTCCTGGAAGCCCTGGTTGGAAAAATGCTCTGGAAGTCCTGTAACAACTTGGGTTGAGTTACTAGTCCTGGAAGCCTTGGTTGGACAAACAATCTGGAAACCCAGTAAAAGCTATGGGTTGAGTTACTAGTCCTGGAAGCCTTGGTTGGACAAACACTCTGGAAGCCTTGGATAGAGACCAATGTGAGGATGGTTTTGTGATGCCTGGCCATGAGGTGGAATCATTGTTTGATGGGTTGAGGTGGTTGGCCTCTGGAAGCCGTGGATGGTTCTGGATTGATGTGTTCGATGAGATCCCATATTCATGCTTGGAATATGGCTCGGGGGTCACTGGTTGAAGAGATATTTGGCTCATCCATTCTACAGTCAGATGGAACGTGGAAGTCCCATCCCAGGTTTGGATTTTACATGATCAATATGAGATTATTTCTCATTTTAATTCTATGAGTATTATACTAGATTATATTTGTTTTATATGGTTATGATTTCATTGGTATCTTTGCTGCTATTATGTTGGTTATATATGTGTTTTATGACAATAGTTATGCATGGTTATCATCATGTTTTTACTTGTAAATGAATGGTCAATGTATCTATGACCTAATGGATGAAATGGCAGATAATATGTTGAGGCATCGATGTCTCTTAGCGACTCTCAGCTAAGTAGGAGACCCCTATGCTCATATCTGTTAATTACACCTATATATTACATATTCGTGATATGTTTGAAGAAATTCCTTTCATGGCTAGTAGGGGTCCAATCAAGGTCTCATTCAAGTGATTGCATGTATATTGTCATTTCCTTGTTATTTTACTGTTCTGAAAATGTGATTCAATTTTGGACAGTGACCTGGGCTCTGGGCCTGAAAAAGTGGCTCAAATCCTAGGGACGTTGGCATATCACTATGTAAAAGAGTCCTTGGACACTGGTTTGCAGTCTGTGGGAGAATCTAGAGGTCAAGTAGTCCAAAATGTCAGTAGGACCTATGGGCTAGTTGGCATAAAGGTTGGGTTGGTTCCTGAGGGTCCTAATGTTGATGTTGGATGTTTGTATGATGTGTTTTTGCTGGTTCTACTTCCTTAATGTGACTTAGGGGGTCGAACCATATCATAGTGTCCTCTCGTTGCATGTTTACCCCAACTAGCCGGTTGCTTGGGTAGATGTGGGAGGAGGGTGTTACAAAGTGGTTTTAGAGCATGGTTCACCCCTCAGACTAGATGGGCTATGTGTTGGTCATGCATGCATGTCAGTTGCATGTGTGTCTCTTACACTTGAATTCCATGTGCTTGTTGCATTTGCATAATGTTGATCATGGTTGTTGAAATGTCATCATGAGGAACTTGATGTTGTTATTGTGGAGTGCATCGTCACAACTGTATGACTTGTTACATGTTATTATATGTCGCTTGGTTACATTCTTGTATGTTTAGTTACATTTATCACTCTTGTAGGTTTGGTTACAAGTATTTTTCATTTATGCTTGATCATATGTGTTTATTCATGTGTGTGGTTGGTCACACATTGCTTATGCATGTTAATGGTTGCATGTGGTTGAGTGGATAGTGATGTAATGATTGTTGTCGTGCATGAGGGCGTGGTGTGTGTTGTTGATAAGGTCATGCATTGATGACTAGACCCTAACTATAATGATGGTTTCATGGTTATATGCTTATGTGTTATGTTTCTATATGTTGTCATGATTATGTTATACATGTATCACGTTGATTTTTTGATCTTGCCAACAAGGTATCCTCCCCGAGCTATACTAAGGTGCATTGATTTATTGTGATTTAGTTTAGCTAACATGATATACCTTGTAGGAAGAAATATCAAATGGCTAGCAAGATGGTAGACTACAAAGACTCTCCCTATGAATCAAATGAGCAAAATGGTGTTGGAAACTCTTCTGATTTGGAAGATACATTGAGAATATTAAAGGAAGAAATAAGGAGTTGTGAGGCAAATAATGACAGAAGCATATAGGCACATGAGAAGCTAGGAGAGGTAAATGTAGAGATACTTCAGAGTTTGTCATATTTGCAGTGACAAGGAACACTTCAGATCAGCCATGAGCAGGAGCACAAAACTAGTGGGGCATATGGTAGTAGGTCGTATGGTGGTGACACAGTCAAAGATCAGATTGTTGGACACTCTGGATAGGAGGAGGGATATACACAGGTTCCATTCTAGTTCTAGTTCTAACAGGCGTGATGATCGATATCATTATCATCCTTATAGGAATAGTGATAAGGGATACTTGTCAGATGAGTTTAAGAAAGCAAAGCCACCTAATTTTGTTGGAGAGATGAATAAATTGGAGGATGCAGAGGCATGGTTTCTTGGTATGAAGAAGTTCTTCAGGTTGCATGATTATTCAGAGAACATGAAAGCTAGAGTATCTACATTCAGTCTCAAAGTAGAGATTTGGTAGGAATATGTGAAGAATGTCAATGGTATACACGAGGAAGATTTGACTTGGAGTGAGTTTGAGCGGCTATTGAAGAAGAAGCATTTGTTAGAGAGATACTTTGATGACAGGGGAAAATAATTATATGAGCTAAAGATGGGGTCTATGACAGATGATGAGTACACTAGTAAGTTATTGGAGCTACTGAGGTATGTGCCTTACCTCAAGGAGGAGAAGGCCAAGATTAAGAGATTCACTAGTGGGTTACCAATGACATTCAAAGATAAAATTGAGTTCGATGAGCTTAGATCATTGGAGGCCATCCAGAAGCTAAAGAATTTCTATGAATAATTGAAGTAAAAGTCTGAGACTAAGCCAGACTGGAAGGGAAACACAAAGAACAAAGGAAAATGGGACAAGGAGCGAGTAAGACCACATGATTCAGATAATAAGGAGAATGTTGCACCACCTAAGAGATTCAATGCATCAAATAAAGGGCAGGGACATTGTTGGCTTAGTGGGTCCTAACCTTGGTTCAGAGTTAGTTGGCCAAACAAATCCCTACACTACTGGCCCTTTCGACATCAATCCACAGAGTGCAGACTTAACTCTCACCCGAAGCAGTATGAGGGGATGCCAGAACCAAGTTTTCGCACCTAGAGATCAACATGTTGTCGTTTTATGCCTTAAATCTGCCTTCAGATGGGTAAGCCTTAAAGGCTTATCGATATAACTTCCTTGAATCAGCCTCGAGACCTTTGTGAAGGTCTATGACTAGCTTCGGTGGACCTTGAACAAGCTAATTAGCTACTTATGTGGATCAAATATTACTCTTTTCCCAGTAATTACTCAGATCGGCCTAAGTGTTCGATAAATTTAACATACAACAAGATAATCTTCATGTAAAGAGTTAAAACCAATCACGTTCATATAACAATATAAATCGTGTAAAATCACGCATCAATACATCATTATTTCATAAACTCATCACAACATAAAGTGAATTCATATAAAAAAAAAGTAAAGAGAAAACACACGTATTTTTGCAACAATCTTCTTTATTAATATTCAGTTAAGCTTACAGACTCAAAACTTCCCTGCGCACTCAGTTGCAGGAGTCCCTGCACTCAATTGCAGACTTTACTCTATGCATCTGCACACATAGCTGCAAGGCATTCCTTCTACTCTAAGACTTCTATGATCTTCCTTCTACTGACCCATTACATTCGTCTTCATCTTCTCTTACTTGCCTTAGACATCCTAAGACACACCTATTTATATAATCCCATGGTTTGCGGACCATGGGTAGATCCTCAAAAAGTCGATTTAACTTACATAAAGAAGGGTAAAACCCTTTATGACTCTTTAACTATCTATGCACTCCGTGACTACAATTTGCGAAGATTTTATATTTTATACATCAAAACTTGGGATTTTTGCCCCAAAACTAACCCAAGGGACCCCATTCCAATGGGCCCCCAACATAAACATTGTGACTCACCCTCATGTCACTTGACTAGTGCAAAGATCTTACTGTGAAGATCCCCTAGCTCCACTTGTGCAACTACTACCTCAGTTGCGCTCTGCATGGCTGCATGCATTATCTGTTCCACCAGCTACTCTGTGGTTGAGCCTGCACTGTCCTGCTTGATTTTCTGTTGCGTACTCTACAAGTTTACCAATTTCTCTTGAATATTGTTATAGATGAGGTCTGCCTCATCCAACCAAGGCCATAATCTAGCCTTAAGAACGACCTCTTTTTTCTGCGCTGCTTCCACCTGTGTAAGCAGCTGCTTTGCCTCCTGCAGCTTGGCAAGGCATTATGTTGTAGCAATGGTGCATGTCGTTGCCCTCACTTCATCATATTGCTGTAGGAACTCGCAGAATTCTATATTTAAGACCTGCATGGTGGGATCTTCCAGCGGGCAATGACTACCTCCATGGCACACTCAAATAGCCCAGGGCAGTCCACCACCCACCGTCGCTACTCCATCTTTCACAGCGGCTTCGCATTGTTCTCTTATCTCTGGCGGGGTTGAAGGTTGTGACTTTAACTCCAGTTCAGTTATCTTCATGTTCAACTCGAACTGAACTCTAACCACTTTGGCCTTGGTGTCATGTATGCCCATAGCAAGCTTTCTGATATTTGCTTCCAACGACACTTCCCTTGGGATATGCAATTCTGGCACCGTTTTGCATGCTTCTGCTACTGCAGCTACTATCTGAGTGCTCTGCACCTATATTGTTTCCTTTGCCTTTAGCACCTATGTCTTTTCAGTGAACATATGTTCGTTGTTCACTTTATATTCACATATTAGGCTTAGTGCGCGCTGCTCCCGAGCTTTAAACTCTGTTGTCACACCTGCCTGGAGCGTGTGAAGGTACTCATTGGGGAGTGCGGTTAGGTTGAGGTTGATGTTCCTTAAAGAACTCACAATGACCTTACCATCGGCTGCCTTTGCGGTCAAGGATCCATCTGGCAACGCGACTGCCCAGAGATCTAGTGATTGAACCATCTCTATTGCCTGAGTGGTCCCCAATGCCAAACTCGTTGATGCAGCGTTGATCTACCCCACGCCTACCTGGATCCCACTCATCTGAATCTACAGCTCGTGCAGATCATTCTGGATGGTAATTAGCATTTGCTAGTGTTGTTGTTCGAACTATTGGAACAATTCTATTATGGTATCATGCACCTCATTGCCTATTTCATCCAGGTCATCGTCTGTCAAAGTGATTAGATCCAGCGATGGCTTTGTTGCTTTTGATTTCTTCCGCAGCCCTTCCTTTCCTTGTTCCCCATACCTTTTGATATGGAAGGGAGTGCTCTTCTCCTCCTGGCCACCACCACCCTGCTATGACTGCTCCTCCTCGTCTTTTTGGGACGAAGGGGACTTACCACTCCACTTGAAGTCACGCTCTTCCTGTTCAGCTTTCTGCTTTGCGGCGCGCTCTTCTTCCACCCGAGCCTTCTCCTCGGCCTCTTTTCTACGTTTGTCAGCCAACTGTTGGACATTCTTCTTGGTCGCTTCCTTCTATTTCTTTTCCATGGAATTGCTGGTGTCTGCGACCAGATCAGATGGAGAGTGCCAATTTATCAGCCAACACTTAATCGTTTCCTGGATGATGTCATCTGTGTCCAAGTACGATAGGTTAAACCATTTTTGGTGTGGATCCTTCATCACCCTGATGTATACATGGTGGAAATATGCTTTGAACTCTACATACTTTGATTGTTGTTCAAACACCATAGGAGACAATTGCTGCTTCTAGTTGATGGCCATGCACAGAATGACCTCCATCAAAACCCAAAACACCTTGGTCTCTGTGACCCGCGCAACATCTTTTGTCGCCCAAAGAGATGAAAACTAGGCAGCCTCCAGCAATCCCTTGTCCATAGGAGGAAACTGATTGTCCTTTGGTAGATCCCCAACTACTAATACAATGGAGAGTAATAACCATGTGTAGTGGAATGTTTTACTCTCATCATGCACCTGTCGACAGTTCACGAGGAACTCACTACAAAGGTAGTGCGCCCAATTGAACTGCACACCCTCTGCACATTTTGTAGCCAAAGAAATCACTGGCACCAAAACCTCATCCACACGACATTTTCTCATAATTTTTTTGGCTAAGATCTGTGTCGTTATTTTCACCACGGGGTTGGTGATAGATGTAATAGAGTACCCGCATGGCTTCTTCACTAGTTTGAATTTCTCCTCCATCTTTTCAGCGAGATCGCACTCGCTCGTCTTTCTGCCAAACTCATTGGTTAGATTCAACCTTGAGTGCGGAAACGATGTGATTTAATGGATCAACATAACAATAATAGGGATCGGCACGCTCATCCACAAGCATCCGTCATGCACCAAGGTCAGCAACTGTTTGATAACTATCAGGTTGATGTTGGAGCGGTGGTAGTGGGGCACCCACAACAAGTTCAACAACCCCAATTGATTCACTCCATGAATCCGCTCCATAGGTTCTGATGAGATGACACCCGATTCCTTGTAAAAGACCCTCTTCATGTATTTTTCTGTTTCCAAGTGGGGGAACCTCTCATGGTCCACCAAATCCCATTCCTCCAGCTTTAAATGTGGAATCCGCGCTAAGCGCAGACCTTCTAATTTAATGCCCTTCAGCAAAACAGGTGTGTGGATCAAGAACTTCTCTGCATCTAGATCTTTGGTGACATTTTACTTTTCTGTTGCACTGAGGGATATAATCTGGAAACTGTAGGAATGTACAGGGTAAGTTCCTCAGACAGAATACCAAAAGGACACCGCTCACAAACAGATCACAGATCAATACACCAGTATTTTGACGTGGTTAAAACCCTCAGAGAGGGAAACAGTCCACGGCCTGCGCCAACGTGGCTACTACAGGCAATTTATTAATAAAAGAATGAAAATTTACATAAGCTTCTCTCATGCACGGCTAACCTACAAATGACCCTCCATGCGCTTTAAATAGAATTCATGGACCAATCAGGTGTCAAGCCACGGATCAAGTGTCGGTAATACCGAGGAGAGAATGAACCGTCGGATTGTAAGTTACAAAATGTACAACGGTAAAGAAACACATTTTACCTAACTCTATACCTAACTCTATACTAGACCAAGTTGAACTTAACTATTTCCTATGTTTTGGAATATCCTAACAATCAGGAGGTCCCATATTTGTGGCCTACCACTAAAACATATCATCAACCACTAGACCTATAAAGCAACTCAAATCTTGTTATACAAAAGCCTCAACAATTACAATCCCCTAAATATAAAAAATAGATGCATTTGTTAAAAATGTTGAAAGTGGAATTTCTATTACATGTACCCATTTCTGAAACTACACAAATTTCCCATGTCAACAATGATATTTTTAAGATGGATCTATGTTAGCTCATTTTATGATGATATATTGTTAATATTATAATTAGATTTTTTAATATTTTAGTTTAATGACTTAGTTTATTAAAATATTATACATGACACATCTACCTATACTGTATATGAACCTCACTACTCTCAATACAAGTGAAAAAAACATAAAATAAACTTGGTTTGGTTCATCAATGAATCAAACATCAAACTCATTATCTGATACTAAAAATATGAGAATAAACATGTTTTTGATTCATTTGACCATGGGAAATTGAATACGTCAGATCCAAGCCAATTATAATGCGATGAGGATATACAAAGTTTTATATGGCAGACTCTGCTAAAGTAACGATAAGCTCAAATAATTATCAATACTAGAAAAATGAAAAATAAAATATGTGTAAGCCTTTGAAACTTCATAAGCAAGAAAAAGAAGCAACAAATGACTAATTTAAGAAACATTATTCTCTTCCCAACAAATGTAGAAAAAAATAAGAAGTTGATCATTAGAGGATTTTGATTCAACTAGGTTACCATTTCACGTAAGCCAAAGGAGGCCCACCCTTTGCAGTAAATATCTTCAAGGAATGTTCCTTGAAGAACTTCAAATAACATATATAAGAAGGAAAAAACCATTTCATATACTGAGACATGCATATTGTGAGACACCTCAATGCAGGAAGTGAATTGCATGGTACATACAACTTCATAATGAATAAAGAAAATTCGATCTTGGGGTTAGGAGATGTTATGAATTGAGTAACCATAACTAACCAAAGGACAATTGACTGATCCAAATAAGAAAATCATATGCTATAATAATCTCCTATATATATTAATTCTCTTTAATACCTCACATGGTACAATTCCACAAAAATTTAGGCTTGACAAAAACCATATTAATTGATTGTGAACAACTCGAAATATAACACCCTACATGCAATTTTCCCCACCGTCCAGGATGTTGGGGTTTTACATTCTGTAAATTGAAGACTAATCGGAACTCTGCACCTTTAATTATAGCAAGTTCCAATAAGAGATGAAAGGCCCCAACTATTTACTAATGTAAGGTTTTTACTTTTGAAAGTAAGAGGGACTTCCCTGCAGTAAAAAATAAACACATTTATGCCAAAAATATATGCATGAGGAGAAAAAGGGATAGAAACATTCATAATATGCAATTTAGTTGTACGAAAATCTCTGCTAGAGATAACTGAGTATCTATAATGAGCTAAAAGGCCCCATCATCCATTACCAGGGTCAGCATTTTTACCATGTCCCACTGATACAATTGCCTGAAATTCCACTTGTAGTAATGGTTAAAAACATCCACTTGTTGATTCAGCAAATGGAACCTCCCTATGAAGCAAGTAAGATGGAATTTCACAACGGTCATTTACCTTGAAGGCTTGAGAATGACAAGTTTAGTAACGAATGTGGAAATAAAAAAGAACAGATAACATAGTCAAGGAATAAAGACCATTGGCCATGAAAAGATAAAGGGGCCACATATTCATTCATATCCATATTGACCAATTATATTGAGGTGAAAAATGTGTACATCAACAACAAAATTCAAAGGAGATACCTACAAAACATTTGTAGGTTTGGTGGTAGAAAACAATCAAGGTATGCATATGATGCAATGGTGTAGTTTTAGCAGGAAGAAATAAGAAAAGGTATGGGGCTGCAAGAATTGTTGGGAGAAGAAAATATTTTTTATTCTTTCTCTAGGACCATGGACTCTTCAATTATTTTTCATGATAAGTATACTAGTGACATAGTACACACTGCAGAGTCTATGGCTGTAGAGTCGTTATAGAAAAGGTTGATCACTAGATAAGATGAATTTCTCAAATTTGATTTGGTGAAACACAACGCTCAAAACCTCACTTCATGCTTATTAAGCACTCAATCCCTATTTATTAGGAACCCACATTCTCCTCTATGTTTGCACCTACATTGCTAGCTTATGACATTTATGTGAAGACTCTTTCCAATGCCGCCAATCGTTGTACAAGAGAAGCATGCAGGGTTAGCAAGAATACTCATCATGGATGGATATGATTGACACGTAAGAAAATGAGATAGGTAGAAGAATATATGCCACTAAGAAAAAAAATAGTTTATATGGTGGAATAAACTATTAACAATTTCATTATACAGTTCATGTCACACATAAGTGATGGTGGAAGCACAAAAATATTAGGGAAAATGTCTTGCAGTAAGCACAAAATATCACTTGTTGAAAATCACATGAAAAAGGAGGTTTGATACCTGGATCAAGTTGGGCATTACACTATCTTCTCCAGTGCACTCTTGAACTAATGTTAAAACATCTGCTTGCATTTTCTTTGTCACCAAAAATATTTGATACACCACTTCCTCCCTTTGTTTTGAAATGATAAATGTGCATAATTCTTTGTGGAATTCAACAATGATAAACTCACATCCAAGAAGATATTTATCTAAAAAAGCCTACAAAGAACATATATCTATCAGTTCAAAGTTCAAACCAATAATAAATTTAAATTTAAAACCTTAAATAAAATTACAATGTCACAACAACACTTTTGCATACCTTGGAATTGTTCAACGAAGGGATAAATTTATCAACAAAGACTTGTAATTTGTTCACCTCCCCACCAAGACTTGTGAAAGGAAAATTATGGAGTCTTCCTACCATTTTCAAGAGAAAAGAAGTTTCCACAAATACAGTGCATAGACAGTCAACAAGGTGTTGCAAAGGCAAAATAAAATAGGTATAGTTATTGTATTCAATAGAAAGTTATTCTTAGTAATGCTCCAAATAGCTAACCAAAGATGGTCATTTACAACACATCTACCTTTTGTTGCCACATCCACCTATAGATAACATGTTGCTAGGATGGAAGTCCCATGCTCTCTACTACAACAACATTTACCATGTAAAAATAGTTAAGCAATACGTAAAATATTAGGATATGACAACAAGATAACCTTGAAATAGCCAAACATTGTGGATAACAAAAATCCTCAATTCATGGAAGGCAATAAAAAGTAATCAAAACTATACATAATACACTTTCTAACATAATAATCATTATTGAAAAATATAAAATCAAATTGAAATTTAAGAAAATACACCAATACGTATAGTGAAGAGAGATCTTCTCTTGAGATGGCCAATAAGATCCTTCTTGTAACTATTTCAGAAGTAGGGCATGATTGTATTATAGCCATCATTTCCTTACCAACTTCTATTAGTTCTTTGAATAAGCCCGATCAATCCTAGATGCAACTCTAGAGAGACCTAGATATAGGTCAACAAACCCTTCAAATTTAGCAAAAATGATAAATCTTACAAAAGGTGAGGATAAGGCTACAAACAATCCTCCTTCGGGGTCTTTTGAATAGATATAGATTGGTTTTAGAAGATCCCAGAACATAGGCTTAAATAAGCATCAGATTAGTCTAGAAACCATATAGTGATCACGCAATAATGTCCTCGAACTTCACTCAAAAGAATCCCAAATTTTTTCCTCAGAGATATCATTGAAAAGACTTAGGTCAAATACTTAGGTGAAATAGAAATTTATCCACTCTTTCTTTGGAAAAATATAATCAATCAAAATTGCATACCAGTTACCCTATCAAATTCTTGTTAATCCAAAAGTTGCAAAAAATCAAATACCATTCACCTTAAAATAACCCTTGGATCAGACGCATGCGTTGCAAGGACCATCAAACACATATATATCAACGTAGGTAAAAATAAGAAAGAAAAGTGTCATCACCCTTCCAAGCTACCAGACACACATATCTCAATAAATTTGCAAACAATTTTAAAACAAACTATCATCACATGTCCAAAAGCCTTTACAAATAGTAATTAATTTTAATGTTGTTTAGTGAAAGCAGTGAAAGAAAATGCCCAAAAGATGGTTGAGGACTCAATTGTTAAAAATAACTAAGTACAATTTAACTATTGTAGACCCCATGCATATGGCCAAAATATAAATACTTCCAAAAATACTCTGATGCCACATTTGTACATACTATGATTTATATGTCCAATTTAAAAAATAGGAAATTTAACTACCACATAAACATTCAGAATAAAATGCACTTCATGTGTTAAATGTTTCTCTTGTGTAAATTTGTTGATTTGAGTGAGCATAAACCATCCTCACTGAATATCGTGCCATCATATCCTTGATATCATTTCTAGCAAGCAAAACATTAACCTAAAATTTCATGGAAAATGTTAACATTACTAAGAAGAACCACATAATTATCCATAAAGCATATCCATGAAAAAGGAACCACCTCTTCTTTCTTTTAATTATTAAATGGACCAACTTCAGAGGAACCACAGTGGAAGACATCCAACAGAAGTGTTGAGGTAAGGGGTACCCTTATCACCAAATTGTATATATGTGTTGAGGTAAGTGGTACATATAGTTATATAGGTATATAATTCTATTTTTCTTATGGAGGAAATACCAAATTAATGTTTGAATGAAACACAACTACAAAAAGATCAGTGACTGGTGAAAGAAACTTACACCAAAAAGTAGGTAGCAATAAAAGGTTGAGTTATCTTGAACATTCACCATTTGAACTATTCACTAGACCTAAAAGCAAAAAGTACAAAATTAACATCATTTTCATACAAACAAATAAAAAAAATACAACCAATAATTATTCATAAATGATCCAACATATGGAAGTACATAAGGAAAGAGAAAGTAAAATGTTTTGAAAATCGACTTTATTCAATTTTTTCACAAAATATGAAAAAAATTTGTAATCACTTTATTCTAATTTGTATGTATCATTCCTAGCATTATCTGATAAGTTTTCAATTGCTATAACAAATTCAAGTTGTACAAAATCATGATATGTCAAATCATATTTATACATGTGTTGCCCCTTTATTCTAATATACCAACATAATTGAAGCTCGGTGCCTTCTAATCTATCCAAAAGGTCAATGTCATTATGGTAATCAAACACCCTATTACCATCCTTCTTCTTTATTCTTTGAACCCTTCCAATGTAACACATTCCACAAGAAACACCTTATTTTGTACTTCAAGCAACACCTTTTCTTGTAGTACGTTCAGTGGGGGGAATTTAGTTGCTTTCAAACAACACCCCATAGTGTGATCCAATTCCAAATACAATTGAAGCACCCTTTTGTGTAGCCTTCCCGTCTCGCCTAAAGTAGACCCCATTTCTCAATTTTTTCAACCTATATTTGGATAATGTCGTATTTCCATTCAACTAAATAACCAAACATGCTTTAAACATATCCTTACCATCAATATCCACCACTAACTTTATCGTTTTTCTTACATTTTCATCAATGGAATCTAAAATTTCATCCAACACGTGTCTCCACTCACTTTCCATTATTTTAAATTCAATTTCATTGTGTACCAATGATGATGAAGATTGGAATATATATTTTGAACAACTCGTTGGAGAATCATCAACTAATTCATCCACAATTTGGAATGTTGGATAATTTTGATCCTTTATCCATGGTTTAACCCACCAAGAAGATTGAGTGTAATTTTATGGTTGTATTCCAGGAGTTGATAAAATGTCTTGTGCATCCTTCAACCCAATCTTAAGGGATTCTACAATTTTAGCGTCAGTTGATATTGAATCATATTGCAACAATATGTCAATGTTTTGTATTGTTTCTTAGTGACATCTTTTCCAAATAATTTCTTGCTTCTTCTCCAACAACTCTATTAATGGTTCCAACAGCATGAAGCAAGTGTAGGAATATACAGGGTAAGTTCCTCAGACAGAACACCAAAAGGACACCGCTCACAAATAGATTACAGATCAATACACCAGTATTTTGACGTGGTTAAAACCCTCAGAGAGGGAAACAGTCCACGACCTGCGCCAACGTGGCTGCTACAGGCAATTTATTAATAAAAGAATGAAAATTTACATAAGCTTCTCTCATGCACGGTTAACCTACAAATGACCCTCCATGCGCTTTAAATAGAATTCATGGACCAATCGGGTGTCAAGCCACGGATCAAGTGTCGGTAATACCGAGGAGAGAATGAACCGTCGGATCACTACATATCGTGACCGTCGGATTGTAAGTTACAAAATGTACAACGGTAAAGAAACACACTTTACCTAACTCTATACTAGACCAAGTTGAACTTAACTATTTCTATGTGTCGGAATATCCTAACATCCCCCCTTAAGAACAACTTGGGATAGGATTGAAGGATTTACAAATATGACACAATAGGAGAAGGAAGGAGGCACTAGAGCCTATCCCCCCTTAGTGACAACTTCCTGAAATCCAAGCATATATCGAAGTTTAGTGAACTTCGCCTCTGTGAGAGCCTTGTGAAGATGTCTGCAACCTGATCATCTATTGAACAATATTGCACTTCAAGAACATGGTCATGAATGAGCTTTCTGATGAAGTGCATGTGTAGTTCAATGTGTTTGTTGCACTGATGCTGGACTGGATCTTTGCATAACTGAATGGCACTTTGATTATCACACCAAAGTGTGGTTGGATGTTGCTGCTCAAAGCCAAATTCTGATAGTATCTGACGAAGCCACAAGGCTTCCTTACTAGCTTCCACGGCACCACGATACTCTGCTTCTGCTGACGAAAGAGAAATGGCAGCCTGTTTCTTACAAGCCCATGTAATAGGTCTGAACCAAGAGTGAAGACATAACCGACAGTAGACTTTCGATCATCAGGGTCACCAGCCCAATCAGAATCAGTGAAACCAACTAATAGAGGAGCTGCTTTGGCACTGTAATGAATCCCAAACTGTACTGTACCTCGAACATAACGAAGTATTCTTTTAGCTGCTTTCCAATGACTTTCACGGGGGTTTTGCATAAAACGAGCAACAAGGCCAACAGCAAAGGAAAGGTCAGGACGAGTATGGGTTAAATACAAGAGTTTTCCTACAAGTTGACGGTATAAGGTAGCATCAACTTCAGGAGAAGTACAAGAGACTGAAAGTTTTACTCCAGACTGAAAGGGAGAAGGAGCTGGCTTACAATCTTCCATGTGAAAATGACGAAGAATATCACAAGCATACTTGGACTGGGAGAGGGAAATACCCCCCTTGGATTTCAAGACTTGAAGACAGAGAAAATAGTGTAAGTGTCCTAAGTCTATCATTTCAAATTTATTTTTAAGGCTGGACCTCACATGGTTTATAAGGTTGGGATCACTACCAGTAAGAATAAGATCATCAACATAAAGAACAAGGATGATAAGAGAGTTGCCCACTTTCTTGGTGTAGAGAGTATTGTCAGAATAACACCTAGAAAAGCCAGATTCTAAAAGAAAGCTATCCATTTTGGCATACCAAGCCCGAGGAGCTTGCTTGAGACCATAAAGAGATTTCTTAAGTCGACATACAAGGCTGGAATCTGTTTGGATGAAGCCAATGGGTTGTTCCATATAGATTTCTTCATGCAAGTCCCCATGCAAGAAGGCAGATTTAACATCCATCTGATGGACTTCCCATTTTAAAGAGGCAGCAAGGGAAAGAACAAGGCGGATAGAGTTCATTTTGGCAACAGGGGAGAAGGTTTCAGTGTAGTCAATGCCTTCAACCTGTGAAAAGCCCTTAGCAACAAGACGAGCTTTATGTTTATCAACTTTCCCATCTGGTCCATACTTTGTTCTGTAAACCCATTTACATCTAACAAGTTTGCGTCCCTTTGGTAGAGGAACAAGATCCCATGTATCATTTACCAACAATGAATGATATTCTTCATTCATAGCTACTTCCCAATGTGGATGGCCTGAAGCTTCTGCAAAAGTGTCAAGATCATGATTTACTGGAGCTTGAGCCAGTAAAGAAGAGGCTCTTTCAAAACGAGAACGTGTACGTCGCTGATCTGTAGGATCACCGGCAAGATCACCTGCTGCATCCCGAGTAGCACGGACCCATCTTGGAAGTTGAGGATCCTGAGAAGGTGGGGGAGGATTGTCATCCTCACTTTTATCATCTGAAGAAGAAATGTTTTCAAAAGTAGAAGAGATAGGAAGAGGTGGCACATCCGCCGGACTAGGCTCGCAGGCCGATTTATTTTCATCAAATTTACATCTCTTCTAATGATAACATTTTTGGACTTAAATGGAATAAGTCTATAACCTTTTACATCTTCAGAATATCCAACAAAAGTACATTTCTCACTCTTAGGTTCTAAAGCTTTATGCTTTTCATCTGGAATATGGGCCCATGCTTCACTTCCAAAAAGACGAAAGTGACTTACATCTGGTTTAATGGAACTCCAAGCTTCTTCTGGAGTGATATTCTTTAGAACCTTAGTAGGAGTGCGATTTATTATATAATTTGCACAATTAATTGCTTCGGCCCAAAAACTAAGACTGAGTCCTTTAGATTGCAGCATACAATTAGCCATTTCTTTTAAGGTGCGATTTTTCCTTTCAGCTACACCATTTTGTTGTGGAGTGTATGGAACAGTATGTTGCATTTGAATTCCATTTTCGGTGCAAAAGTTGATGAATGTGTTTTTAACATATTCTCCACCATTATCAGTTCTTACCTTAAGAATTTGATGTCCAGATTGTTTTTCAACAAAGGCTTTTAAGGCCAAAAATGTGTTAAATACTTCGCTCTTGAGTTTTAAGAAGTATACCCAAGTGCGTCTGGAGAAATCATCAATGAAAGTTAAGAAATACTTGCAGCCAGAGAATGAAGCAACATGAAGTGGACCACACAAATCACTGTGCAAAAGTTGTAAAGGGGCTGAGGCGTGCCAAGAGGCACATTTTTCAAAACTGTCCCGATGATGTTTTCCGAGTACACATCCAGAACAAACACCATCTCTGCAATATACCATAGGAAGACCTGTCACCATATTTTCTTTACATAGATGCTGAAGGGAGCGATAGTTTAAGTGACCAAATCACTCATGCCAAAGTTTGCTCACTTCATCATTATGAGCAACAAATACTGAGGGAAGATTTGAGGACCCAAATTTGTGAAACTTATACAACCTTGTGGAATCATCAGCAATACCAGTTGCTAGAATCTGTTTAGGACCTCTTAGATCCTTGATTACAACATCATGAGGTGAAAATTCAACAATTTTACCTTCACCTGAATGAGTTATCTGATATACAGATAGAAGATTGGAGGATAAGGTTGGAACACATAATACATCATTAAACTGACCATTGTCTAGATGAACAGTTCCAGCCCCTACAACATTAAGAGATCTATCATCACCAACATATATATTTTTGGTGTTACAATCATGTAAAGAAGAAAACATGGCTTTGTTTTTGGCCATGTGATAAGAGGTTCCAGAATCAATGAGCCACTCATGAGAATGAGAAGAAGAAGATACATTTAATGCATAACCAGACTGAGATGATTGACAACGACATGCAGAAAGTGCCATTCCTGAAGATGAAGTTGAAGTTGAAGTAGAAGAATGCTCCACATGGATGTTATGCTTCTTCATTGCGGCTTCCAAGGCTTCCATCTTCTTAAAGCATTTAGATTCTAAGTGGCCATCTCGATTACAAAAGTTACAATGTCTATCAGTCTTCTTTCATTTGTTTTTATTGGTCTTATCATTTTGCTGAAATGATCTTTCATTTTGAGACTGAGTTTGCTTAGGACCCTTGTTTGGTTTAGGACCATTCTTTTTAGGATATGACTTCTTAGGATTCTTTAAGTTTGGTTGCTGCTGGGCGGCTAACGCTTTCTTGGAAGAGTTTCCAAGATTAAGAAGACCAAGGTGTAAGAGTTTTTCTTGTTCTCTTATTAAAGAATCACAAAAAGAGTCAAGGGAAGGGGCCTTGTAGTCTTTTCCTTGACAAATGAAAGCTTCCCTTGTAGAATGGAAGGTGGAAACAAATACAGAGTAGGCTGGTCCCAACTTAGTAAGGATGGAATATATAAGGTTACTATCTTCTTTCTTAACCTTAACACCTTCCAAGAGATATCTAAGGGTCTTGAATTTGGACAAGAAATCTTCAATGCAAGAAAAATTATTAGGATCCAATGTAAGCAACTCATTTTCAGTTGATGGGCTCTAATTTCATTTTTAATCCCAAAAACTTTAGTGAGTTGTTCCAATGCTTCATGAGGAGTTTCAAGTTCTGCAATATGGAATCTAAGATCAGGAGAAATAGAAATCCCTATCAAACCACGTGCTTGATCTTGTCTATTTTCCCATTTTGCAACCTTGTCTTCATCTTTTGGTTTCTTCTCTTGGCCGTGGCTATTCTGTAGAGACCTTTACTTCTAAGTAAATCTTCCATGTAGGATACCCATTGGAAGTAGTTAGTGCTGTCAAGAATGACTTGGCATGGACTTTGCATTTAAAAAAAAAAAATTGAAGCTGAAGATGCTGAAAGTAAGTGTTCCAATGGATAGATCTCGAAAAATTAGGCTGTTTAAAAAAAAACGGCTCTGAAAAAGGCTTCCAGATGAAGAAGTTATGGCTTTTTGAAAAACAAATTGTTGAAGTTACCGGCAAAGTGCGCGAATGTGCGGGAATGAAAAAAAACGCCCCCACAAAATGGAGATTTGAACCCAAGACCTCTACTCTCTTAAAATAGCTTTGAACCAATTG
>APFE030081964.1:58993-89700 GCA_000404065.3 Pinus taeda | reverse complement strand
TTTTAGCCCAGATAGATTCTCGATAGAATTAATTTTTAAACCGTCCGTCCCTGACAACATAACAAACTGGAGAGTATTAAATGATGATCCTGATATTGTAAATTTCCTCACCTCAGAAGGATCCTACTCCAACCAAATAATTGACGAGGACCACCACGATCAACAAATACAACAAACTAGCACTGATAATACTATACCAAAATTGGTGGTTAAGTTAGAAGACTTATATGATCTGAAAAGTTGATTTAAAAGGTCTACTAATTCTAAGCTCTGCAGTTCAACTCTGAACTATGAATCAGTAAACCTGGGAACCGATGATAAACCACAAAACGTTAATCTAGGCCACGGCCTAACTCCTGAAGAAAAACTAGCGTACATTCGTCTCTTGAGACAATACAAAAATGTTTTCGCCTGGAATTACGACGAGCTGAAGACATACGACACTTCCATTATCCAACATACTATCCCTATGATCGACAATGAAAAACCTGTCCAGCAGAAACTCAGAAAAATCCACCCCAATCTAGAAAACCAAATAAAGACTGAGCTAAATAAGTTGTTAAAAACCAGAATAATTTTCCTCGTCAGACATTCTAAGTGGGTCTCCAATATGGTGCCTGTTAGAAAGAAAAGCGGAGATATTAGAATCTGCATCGATTTTCGGAATCTCAACAAAGCCTGTCTAAAAGATAATTTTCCCCTCCCTCCTATGGAGTAGATATTACAGGCAGTAGTAGGTTCAGAATTAATGTCTTTTCTGGATGGATTTTCAGGATACAACCAAGTGCTGGTAGATCTCGATGATCAGCTAAAAACCACGTTCCGAACCAAGTGGGGCACATATGCATATCGAAAGATGCCATTTGGCTTAATCAATGCCGGCGCTACGTTTCAAAGGGCTATGGACATCGCATTCAAAGGTTTAGTCAATAAAGCCATAGTGATTTATTTGGATGATATAACAGTATACTCGAAGAAGCGAGGCGACCATCTCAGAGACTTAAAATAGATCTTTCAACGATGTTTAAGGTATGGGATTTCAATTAACCCAAAGAAATATTTTTTCGCATTAAGTGAAGGGAAACTTCTGGGATTCATAGTATCAAAATCTGGTATTCACATTGAACCTGATAGAATCAAAGAAATTTCCAAAATATCCCTGCCTCATAATAAAAAGGCCATGCAATCTTTTCTTGGTCAAATCAATTTTGTGAAAAGATTTGTCCCAGATTTTTCAAGAATTGTTTCTCCTTTGCAAGCCATGATAAAAAAGAATTCAAATTTCAAATGGGGTCTGGACGAACATGAAGCATTCAATCTGATCAAATAGGCTATCATTAATGCTCCATCTTTAGCAACCCCAAATTTTTTAGAATCTTTTATCTTATACACATTCGCCTCAGAAAAATCCTATGCCGCAATCCTAACTCGAGCGAATCAAGAAAAAGTGGAAGCTCCAATCACATTCTTTAGCTCTAATTTACAAGGGCCTGAACTCAATTATTCAGACGTAGAGAAACAAGCATATGCCATTTTCAAAGCAATCAAGTATTTCATACCTTTCTTACTTAAAACCCATACCAAGGTCATAGTACCATTTCCAGTGGTAAGAAATCTTTTAATACAAAAATATGTGGGTGAAAAAAGAGTGAATTGGATCACTGCTTTACAGGAATACGACCTTGAAATCAAACCAGTAAGCATTGTGAGAGGCCAAGGCTTCTGCAAAATGTTAGCTGGAGCATTGCATATTCCTGAAATCTCGTCTGATTAAGTACAAACATATGAGGTAAGCCTAAACGATATAGAATCTTTATACGTTGACACCATTTATTATCTCAAAAACGGGTATGCTCCAACTCACCTGGATCACAACAAGAAAAGGGCCCTGAGATTAAAGGCTAAACAATATCAGCTCATAGATGATGTTCTGTTTAAAAGAAATTATGATTCTGTGCTTCTTAGGTGTCTCGAGAAAACTGAATCCGAAAAAGTTTTGCAAGAGCTCCATGATGGACCTGCAGGCGGACATTATGCTGGAGATGCCACCCCACACAAGATCTTACGAGCAGGGTATTATTGGCCCACACTGTTCAAAGACTCACACATTTACGTGAGGAGATGCCAAAACTACCAAACTACTGCAGGGAGACGAAGGAAACCATCCATGCCACTGCAGCCGGTAAACATTGAGCAACCATTCAGTTAATGGGGCTTGGACATAATAGGTGAGATCGTTCCTCACTCCTCTAAGCAACATAGGTATATCCTCACGGCAACTGATTATTTCACTAAATGGGTAGAAGCGGTACCTCTCAAGACAGATAATTCTGAAAATATCATTGAATTCATTGATCAATTTATAATCACTAGATTTGAATTGCCATCGGCTTTAATTTTTGATAATTCTTCTTACTTTTCTGGAAATGCAATGACTGATTTTGCACTTAAAAGAGGGTTTAAACTAAAATATTCGTCCAACTACTATCTGCAAGGAAACGGATTGGCTGAATCAACAAATAAAAACCTAATCAGGATTATTAAAAGGACAGTTTACCAAAGCCAGAAGAATTGGCACAAGACCTTGGTAAACGCTTTATGGGCAGATAGAATAACGAAGAAGGCTTCAATCAACACTTCTCCCTTTAACTTAGTTTATGGGAAGGAAGTGGTTCTCCCAACCCATTTAATGATTCCTTCCTTGTCTTTAGTACAGTATATCGATGAAGTATCTACTTCCTCCTTACAACTAAGATAGATGGGAATAATTAAATTGGAAGAACAACGAGAGCAAGCTAAGAAAACCCATGCTCATCACCAAGCACTAATAAAATCCTCTTTTGATTCAAGCATAAGAACCAGAAAAAACTTTCAGATGGGAGACCTAGTCTTAAAATGGGATAAGGCTCACGAAGAGAAAGGCAAACATACAAAGTTCCAGAAAATGTGGCTTGGTCCTTTTCAGATTGTAGAAGTCATAGGCTCGTCAACGTTTGTGTTGCAGGATTTAGCAGCTAGGAAGGATTCCTTGCCTGTTAACGGAAAAATCCTGAAAATATACTTTCCATGAAAGATAACTCTTCAAATTTTTGTAGGATAGTTTTGTTTTTTCTTTCTTAGTAATAAAACCAGTTGTAAATGATTACTACAGGGATTAGCGTTAAATTGGACACCAGATCCTCTGTCAGATCTTGTTTTTATTGTTCACTTGTACAAGCAGTAAATTTTTATTTTTTTTTCAAAAAGATCTGATCTTTATTATTGAGAAATAGAGTCCAACTTTACTCTAGATATGATACTAGTTCTAACTTCAAATTTTTTTATGAAAGCAACCTTTGGCAAAAAACTTGTTTCGTATCAGCACAATGAAAGGTATCAATTATAAAATGGGCACTCTCTGTAAAACTGCTATTTTTCGAACTCTATTATTATCGTCCAGAGCTTTCTTAAGGAAAAGCAATGGGTTCCTCCCTGCTAAAGGAAATCGAAGCATTCAGAGAAGTAATCCGAGAAAACAATACGTATCTCAAAGAATAAGAGGTCTCATCACGAGCTGACTTATCATGATCACAGATATTATAACTTGCTGACCTTGCCAATACTCTCTACCAAAATAGGGCAACGAATTAAGATTGTTGCAATCAAAAGACAAGGGGTCTCATCACGAACCAGCTTGTTTAGCAAAAGTGTAAATCAAGTGAATGATTGTGTCATAAATTGGCCATCAAACCAAGACATTGTTCTTTGGAAGAATAAAAAAGAAAAAGTATAAAAATGGTTTTCTCTCTGAAAAAGTTGTAGATAAATTCTAGCAGGATAAAGGATCATTGCTGGGTAACAGGTAACCCTATCGAGGCTATGGACGCCTGCGGGCAACAGAGGCTCTACCTACGGTAAATGAGCATATTTTAAATGACCAGCATAGCAGTGATGACCCCATTTTATATTTTAAAAAGAAACCAAGTAATGGCTGATGTAAATACAAGGGCTGAACCATAGGAGGAAAACAAATGGAATGCAGAGAGGTTGAAATAAAGTATCATTGATAGGATAAGACAAACGTACTATATCTGTTCATAACAAAGTTTAGATTGACCAATTTTATTTTATTTTATTTTATTTTTTTTTCGGAAGTTGAAGTTCAATAGAAAGTCAGAGATAAATGGTTCTTCCCAGTGAATCGCCATTGTTGTAGTCACCAACAACCCCCCCTCTTTTGTTTGGTGTTAACAACAACACCTAGCAAATGAGGGACCCCTAGTAAAAAATTCATCAAATTCCCCTTGAATATTTTTCTTTTTTCCTTAGAATCTTATCGCAGCAAAGCAAAGGAAACACTTCTTGTTATAAGCGTATCAAACTACGAAGAAGCGATGCTAAACTCATCGCATCGCATTTATCATGAGCGCTCTTAACAAGAGAGAGACTTAAGAAATCCCCGACGGCTGATGTGCGACCTCGCATATCGCAGCAGCCACATAGAGTAAGACGTAATGACTAATATCCGCGATGTGCGATTTGCGATTTGCGATATCCAATCCACAATCTACGATCTGCGATGATCCGATATCACGGTACCACAATGCTGTAATATAAATATGTGATCTGCGATCTGCGATCTGCGACGAAGCGCAAAATCTTGCTCAGCACAACATCCAAAGGAAAGTTGTCCTTTAATCAGAATTAGGTGCGCGCCTATAAAAAAGAAATTAATGATCGTACAAATGGCTGCTTTTCGTTTTTCGAACAGTCAGCTCACTTTGAATGTCATGATTATACACACGCAACATCTGAAGCTTTCATATCAAACTTTAATTTTCATTTATTCTTTTTCTTTACGCAACTATAAAACAGGAGATAAAATGGAGTAATTTTTCTTTTGCAGGAAACATCTAAGGAAAAGAGGAAAGCGTCGATGTTTAGAGGCCACAGAAGAGACTTCTTCAGAAGCACGAACCACATACGATAGGCCATTTGAAGCTCAGAATTAAAGACACACAAAAGCAGCATGACTATAAAGATACCTGAAGATTACATGACAGAAAAGCCTGGAATGAAGAGCAAAGGCAGTTTCCAATCCAGAGAATTGCTCGGGAAGTAAAGTCTTCTGATTCATCAAGTCATTCACAAAGACAAAAAACCAAAATAGCAAAAGCAGATCCAGTTCGAGAAAAATTCGAGTTATTACCAAGTATACATTCAGTCGGTGGGAGATTCTCTTAAAATATCTGATAGTTTATCAAAAAGGCGGTGCCGACCCTTGTTACTTCTATTTTTGTAACACACACAAAGGGAAAGACAACCAACTGACCCCTCTCGGTCGAATGATGCACACTCACAACGCTAAGGAGTAAATACAAAAATAGTTCAAAGTTAGATTTAATTTTAGAAATAATTTGCTTTATCAGAGGGACGGTTATTTGAAAACCGGATCCCAAATTTATGTAATCAAGTTAATTAGTTAGCAGTATTTAAACCCTTCTCATGCATTTAGAGAAGGGTCTGAAGATTTTTCAAAAACTCGTCCTCAGAACATGCGCTTTTGCGCCCTCAGAGGTGGTTTTGATGAATGGATGGATCAAGGTTTATTAATATTTGTGTCTGATATCTGCTACTGATGTTGCACTTATGTACTCTTAGTGGATGTTAGAACAAGGAGAGATAAATCATTGTTGCTTGAAGCTTATGAGTGGAACCAGTCATAAATGGTACTTTTATCTCTTGACTATTTCTGCTTATGTTTTTTTTAAGTGATTTATAGTTTCAGTTGTTTATATGTCATTATATGAATGTATGGGTTATCATTTGGCACTTTTGTACGGTGGAGTCGTATTGTTTGTATCTGACATATAAGTAATTTATTATGCGATATGCTCCTCATAACTGTTTTGCCTAAATTCTTATGCAAAATAGTTTATCTTTAATGATTTCTGTTCTTATGATAGCTGAATGATCTTTATTACCAGTTATTATTCGAAATCTTTTTAGATCGCATAATAGCAAGGAATACACCCTAGGTTAGTGTAGATTAGGTGTATTGTTTCTTATTAGGTTACAATAGCATAGTGTTAGTTTAAAGAGTCTAAATTAGATTTTCTTTTTGAATTTTCCTTATATTAGCATAGTTCAAGTTCTACACACACACACACACACCCAAGGTCGGGAAACGGGTCCCGTCATCCCCAATCGGACCCACTATACCAAACAGATAAGGAGCTTCCAACCAAGGTCCGGACCGGGTGGGTATCCCCCTTGTTGTCGACCCAATTTTCGGGGCTTCAACAATAGTATAATCATAATAGTTGTAGTCTACATAATTCTTGCATTATATTGGAGTGAGTGATGAGATGATCTTTCGAAATTTCCTATTCCTTTTGTTTATCTTTGCATTTTTAGGCACAATTGCTAGTTTATATTACTTTGAAAAAAATTCTAGCTACACTTACACAACACAACACAAAATAAAAAAAATTATTTTTTGAGAATGAATATTTTCTATGAATATGAGCAATAATGACAAAAATACTAAATTCTCCTAGTCCTCTAGCCATTTTAATCCATATACATATTGACTAAACACAAAATTAAAACAAAGCTTCAAACTACATATTAGAAGATCAATATATATATATATATATATATATATATATATATTATATATATATAATATATATATTTATATATAAGCATATCATGATAAATATATTATATTCTATATATATTTATACCTATATATATATATGATTAAATATAAATATATAAACCAATCATTGAACAAATTACATTTTAGATGTTTAACCCAATAATATTTGGCTATACATATATATATCATAGCTTTATACTATATATATCAATATATATATATATATATATATATATATCTATTATTTGTATATATATATAAATGAAACTTCTAACACATTTTCATACAAATAAGGGTATACTTAACTAAAATTAATATTGAGGTGTCCATGCTAGGTTTAAAATATTTGGATTGTGGGTTAATACTTATCTTCTGCATTTCCCTAATCACCATGGTGGATTGTTGGATGACTAATTACAATAAAAAATAGTTGATAGGGTTGGCATTGGGAGAGGGAATGGGTAAAGCTAAAATTCCAATGACCTCGTTTTATGGAATAGGCCTGTAGACTTTTAGGCAGATTAATTGTCCTTTCTAATTTAGAACAACCGATCCAACTCAGACACAAATTGTCAATCTAGGTAGGCTTTTTATTTCAGGGCTATCGTGCAAAATATATTCAGGAAAAAATGGAAACTAGCACTAAGGATATCTCAAGATCAATCATTGTAAGTATCACTCTCAACACTCCAACACAATGGTTGTTACACTCCAAACCTTGCTCACACTTCAAAAGGAAAATAAGCACACCTTGCAGAATAAATCACACTCTGTCACACTATAACTCTTATTAAAAAATAAACAACACTCATGGAAGCCATTCAAGACTCAACAATTGTTGTAACAATAAAATAAACAAACCAAATAACTGTCACAAAAATCGAATAACCATCACACCAACGAAAGGACTGATCCAGGACCTATGCTATTATATAATGATAGAGGCTACAATCCTACAACTATTCAATGCTTGAACAATATCTGTAACAATAATAGTAAATCAAACATAAATCACAACTGAGAGAGAATGATTATACTACTACAATACCTCTCTAACAATGATCCATGCTAAGAAGGAGGGCTCTTCCTACTTAGCAGGGGTTGGTGAATCACACAACATGCAAGGTAATAAGGAAACAATATGGAGCCACGAATGGTAAACATTTGCACAAAGTACAACTTCTTAAATTTTTATATTACATTCCTATTTTTAAAAAGCAAGATCATCACGAGAATATCTCGATTATCATGTGATCCAAATTGACAGTATAAAAAAACTGCCTTATAACAAATTGTCTTAATTGAAATAAAGTTGTAACAAATTTCCTAAATTACAATGACTTTTCATTTGGGAATCCTAACTGTTTCAACTAAGTCAGCTGTGTTGTCCATGAATATCTCCTTTCAATAGGTCTGACTGACCTTGAATGTATATCTATCGAAACAAGTCTTTGTTGCTAATCATAGAAGGAGAAGGTATCTAGAATAAGCTTGACATTGTATCAATAACATCAGAAAAGTATTCGTTCGTTGTTTAGTGAGGAAGAAATAGGGGGATATTGTCTTGTAACAACATCTCAACAAGCAACACCACTTGAAACAATCCTTCATCAATTCATTAATAAAATAGGCTAAAGAAGTTAGATTTTATGTCAAATTATAAGTAGAAATAGATAATAAGGATGACATACAAAAGGAAAAACACTTTAGTGAATAATGACTAACGAAGTGATAAGTCATGGCTTTTAAACTCAAAATGGTAGGAAAAGATAGGGAAAATAGCTGCAAAAGCATGCCAATTCTGCATTGCAACATAAACCTAAATCATTAACCCATTATTTAAAAGAAAAAATTGGTTACGTTTCTGTCTTTGTAGATGTTGGTTTTGATAATTACTCCTAACCTACAATTTATTTTAGGTTTCCAAGAGTTCATCTAATCTAGATCCTCATGCATTTATAAATGGTGGGAATCTTGGCATAATAATCGAGTTAAGGATTGCTTCTTTGATTTGTATCTATTATCAACCCTATATATTTATGAATTTGGCTCCCTCATAGACATATCCTCTCTTTGAAACAATTGATATGGTTTTGACCACATATATCCCACAACTCTTGATTAGCTGAGTTATTAGGTTCCACTTTGTCTAAGGACTCAACCACTAAAGTTTAGCATGCTTCCCTATTGGAAACACATGTGGTTCTTCTGTAAAACAAAGAAACAATTGGAACCTATTATTTATATTAGTTTAAAATGTTGTGTGTATAGAATCTAAAGGTTTGGTCCAAGGTTGGTTATTCCTATGTACATGCATTAGGATTCAATGGTGAGGAGAAATGCAAGGATGAGATATGCATTTGGAATTACTCTTGATCATTACAAGTGAAATATGCTTACTGTCTTGATCGAAGTGTTTATGTATTCTCCCAAGTATTTCCTTATACGACTATGAAAAAAGGATTAGGTTTTGTAGGCATAAAATACTAGTTCATGTACCTAGTCTTGAAAGCAAATAATAGATAAAAATTTATTACAAGAACTTAATTGAAATCGCTAGAATGGTTTATGACATGAAACCCTATATGTTTTGGCCCGACAAACCCTCAGGAGATGAGGATACATAAATTAAGGGTTACTAAACTAGGATAAGAGAGTTTCTAAGATTTTAAGAATCAATTATTCCAGTAATATTACTTTAAATTATCTTTTACCTTTAATAAACTCACAAGTTATGCGAAGAAAATATTAAGAAAAGCCACCTTAAAAGACAGAGAAACTTGAAAGGAAAAACATGGTTTTGATTTGAGGCTCAAGATAGTATTGTAATGCTATGAAAATGCTTATTGGTGCATTATAGAGTTATGGAGAGGCCTAATTATGCACTATAGGGAGGCCTAAATATGGACTCGAAAGAGATAAAATGATTCCAGAGAACTAGAATAAGGGTCATCTGGGTGCTATAGCATAGTTCAAAGGGTCAATGTAGTGCTATAAGGGGAGAGAGAGAGACCAAAATCAAGTTGAAAAGGGCTTTTCCAGAGTTGTAGTATTGGGTTGAGGGATAATAGAGCACTATGTTGTAGGAAAAAGTCTCATTAAAGTTCTACAAGGGTCAAGGAAGGGAGGAAAATTAAGTTATAAGGCTAAGTTTGAGCTTGCTGTGTTGTCTCGAGGCCTAATAGGGAACTATAGTAGTTTGATAAGGTAAAAAGTTAAAAGAGAGACTCGAGAGGAGGGTTCTGTAGGGGTTATATATAATAATCCTTTCTTTTAACCCTATTTTTGTAATTAAAAAAAATTATTGTAATGCCAACGTGGAAGTCATAACTAGTTGATACAATGTGATTAAAGCATACAATTTAGATTTCATGACTGTTGATGAAAGGAGGGGATGACCTTACGTATCAAATTTTCTGAGGGATCTTGTATGCCTTGAAATACCATAAATCTAGCCTGAAATTAAATGTTGAAATCAATTGCAGATCTAATCAAAACACTGAATAACAAACTATTTATGTGATACAACTACTCGCCAGTAGAAAATTAAGTGATGTGGTTGGGCTTGTGGAAATAGAGGGTGGTGCCCATTCCCCTAGCCAACCAAGGAGCTAAACCTACAACCTATAGAATGTATGAAGGGGCACTGGAAATAATATATATAAGTACAAATAAATAGAAAACATGTTGGATTTTTTTGGTTGTTCATCATTGGTTGGTTCTCGGAGGTTAGTTTTGAGTTTGTTGCTCTTGCTGGTTGATTCCCTAACCTCCATGCTCTCTTTTACAGATTATAATTCTTCTGAATTCTGTCCTATAAAAAGTCTCCTCCCCCCATAGTGCACTTGGTTGATTAGGGGAAGCATGTGGAAATTGTGGAGCATTGGAAGCAAAAGGCATAGTGGTACCTAAGTTTGCATACAAAGCACACGAAATCAAGGTTAAAGACCAATACCCTGAAGACTTGAGCTTTATTTACATCCTTGTGAATTTTGGGTGATATCCCTTGAGAACTATGTTTGAGGCCACTAGACCATGTTGTCTAAGCCTATGTAGTCATTAAGAGGCTCAAAGGATGACTGAATCGCTATGGTGCTTGCTATATAGTTGATTAACAACCTAGACATGGAATTATGTATTATTGTGGTGCTTGCTAAGTAACTAATAAAGCACCTAGATAGTGGAATGCATGCCACTATGGTTCTTTCTATGAAAATAAAATTGATAAATCACCTATATAGTGGATTCCAAATCCTGGTGTTAGGGTCTAAATCTACCTTAGGCTGAGAAAGGCAAGATCTAGGGTAGCTTCAAGAGACGCTTATCCTGGTAGCTAGCCCTACCAGGTCGGGAGAGGGCTCTCTCCTTGTCAATATCAGGAAAATATGATCAATAAAGCTTGGGATGAATGGTGTAAAGACTAATTTTAGGCTAGGTATGTGCTCAGAGGATTGTGATTGAATTTGATGATGTTTTGCTGGCTCAAATGTGAAAAAAAGATTTGGGTCCGAGGAGTGGACTCAGTTTTGTAGAGGTTTTTGTGGGGCGAGGTAGGCAAGTGGTTTAGTACTTCAAATTGAAGGAGATGGAGAGTCTTAGTACTGGTGAGGAGTTAGAGAGGGCATGAGAGTCTCAGGGATCCTCTTCAAACAGTAGAAAACATAAATAAACAAACAAACCCTAGGTAGAGCACTGCAATTTCAATGATTTCTACCTTTATCCTTGATTCATTTAGTTCAGATGAAAAAGAGAGAAAATGGAATACATAAACACATGTAAAACTTGAATTACAGAAGAAGGCATTATACCAGATCAATTTACCACAAGAATCCCACAAAAGGCTGTAAACCCTGGTCTATTCCTTTGCCAAACTACATAGATGAATGTACAATGCTGCTTAAAGCTTTAACAAAAGTCCAACCTTGACAAATGATTGAAAAAGTACTAGATATAGACAAAAAACAACTCATGCTAGGCTTTAGGGGTTGAATTCATTAGTTTAGGATTTGTTCCAACAAGATCTAAACTAAGAACTAAAAACTAGGCAGTGGAACAGCTTGCCTCTAAAATCTAAGAAACATATTCATTTAGTTCAAAAATACCTTTTCATGATGTATCTACCTCCATGAGTGAAATTTTAGCATATTTACATCAAATTACATCAAATTACATCATGAGTTTGGCTATGAGAGAGAGAAAGTCAAACTGAGAAAAAACTAGGCGAAAAATAGAGTTTGTTGGGCAATGGAGGCCTTCCCGTGCACCAAATTTGCTCCAAGTGGTCTTGTTGGAAATATCTATCTGTTGTCTTTCCATAACAAGTGGAATTTCGAAATTTGGAGTCCATTTACCCCTCCAAAGGTGTGTTCTCCCAACACTACGTCCTGTGTGGCCAAAAAGAGGTAGAAAGGGCATTTTTGAGGTGTTTTTGACCCTTTTGGAAGCTCAAAACTTGACAAAATTTCTTGACCATTTGTGGGCATTCATATTTTTTCCCGAGGAATCCAAAAATGCTGATTTTTCCTCCAAAGGAGGTCCCTAGAAAAAGTGCGCGCCAGGTGGCGTGGCACATCAGGTAGAAAAACCTGTGTTTTGCTCCAAAAATTCAAAATTGGCAAAACGTATCCCAAATTTCTTGAAATTTGGGCTGAGTGTCTTGCATCAAGTTCTATGTTGGGCTAAGGAAGCCTCAGCCAAAATCTTAAGCTTGTCTTGCTCTTTCGGTTTCCTCAAAGCTATCCTCTACTTGGTCTTCAAAGTCCTAATTCTTGCGTTGCAAACTTTGTTTCTCGCCAAATAGTGGTAGGCCATGTGCCTCAACATCTTTTTCTCTTTGTTGGACTTCTCCAGCATCTTTTCCAAGTGCATGTTTACTCTCTCAAGCCAAGATTCATGATCAGAGTCAATTTCTTGTTCAAGTGGTGTCAACTTGACTTTCCTCCTCTTGGCCGCTTGCCAATTTTCTCTTATGTTTTGGAGCTCCATGATAGTTTGCTGATCCTCTAGCTGTTTGTTCCTCTGCTCAAGGTAGTTGATTATCGACTTGGCTCTTTCCAGGTTGAGAGACAAGTCATGGATGTCAGCTTGCTGTTCCTGAATGATCTCCTTGAGCTTTGAGCTTTGGGAGCCCAAATCGGTGTCATCATTCTGAATGAGAATGAAATCTCTCTCTTGACCTTCTGAAGGCCCCTCATCATGCAATGGCTACTTACCCTTGTCCTGTACCTGCTAGGAAATGAGACCCCTTCCACCTCGGGTGGAGATAGTACTCCCTTTGTTGTTGCAAACAATATCCTTGTGCCCTTTTGGTAAGTAACAAACATTTGCACACTGGTGGTTTGAGGCTCATTCACCTCTTGCTGATGTGAAGGATCTCCTGCCTCATGAAAAACTAGTGGGGGTACTTGAGAGCCTGTGAAGACCTCGTGTGAAATGAATTCCTCCCATGAAACATTCAGTAAACTAAGCTGATGCAAAGCCACAATTTTGATTAATGCAAAGTGATAGATGCTGTTATACTGCTGATGAGGAGGTTTTTTTTGCACTAATGTGGTCATTTTTTCGATATTCCGGCATATGAAATAGGGGATGTTCATCATCCTCACCCTAGTGAAATGAATTAATAATCTGATGTGGTAGGCATACATGTGAGAAAATCTACCGTCACAGCTGAAATATTTAATTATGAGCTTCATCAATGGAGCATATGTGTCCTGAAGATACCTGAAAGGGAAAACTCTACTAATCTGCCTCTAAAAAATAACCTTGATATAAGGCTCATAATGTTCCCTGTCCACCAGATGTCTTTTGTTCCATAGCTCACCCACATTCGGAATACCTATTGCTTCAGCTATAGATTCTGGTGTCAAAGTGAATGTCACACCTGCAAAATTGACCTGGCCGTTGTGAAGATGGGGGACAAACAATCTAGCCAGCTCATGATGGTATTTGACTCTTTCCACCATATCACAAAATTGATAGTAGGACTGATGTTTGAAGCATGCTACAACCATTGGGCAGGCCAACAACTCAGTAAGTGTAGTGGGCTCCTCTCAGATATGTTTTCCACGTTTGTGAGGTCTCCTTGGTGCATGAATTTCTTTGGAGGAGTCACTTACTGTTTCTTCATTTATGTCATAAGAAGAATCCGACTCCATGTTTGCCAATGTTTTTATTTTATTAGATGAGTATGAAGAGATTTTATAGTGTCAATAGGTATTTTATTCCAAACAACAGGGATTGATGATATGGACTATGAAGAGACCGTGAATAGGGGGTTTGGGATGCTGTTTGTAGGGATATTGGAACTTGCAGGGTTTGGGGAATGATGTTTAGGGTTTGGGGTAGTGGGATTAGGGATTAGGGTTATTAGTTTTAGGGATAAGGGGAATAGGTAAGTGTGAGTGAAAAAGGGAAGGATGAAAGGGGTGAATGGAATGGTAGTGAGGGGAAGTGAAATGGAAGGGGTGAATAGGACAACAAAATTGTAATTTGTAAACCCTAGGCAGTTTTATCAATACAACTATGCAAGGAACTAGGGTTTAATTTTTTTCCCTATTGAAACACTATAAACATTGATGGAGACTCATACATTGGCAATATGGGGGTGTCAATTTACTTGTGAAACAAAGAATTTGCGATTTGGGAGCTTTGGAGGAATATTTGGATAATTTTCGGGCCTTGAAGATTGATGCGCCACACACACTCACAGGTGCACGCACCTCTCTGGTGCATTGCGCTAGTTAGAAACCTAGTGCAATTTTTCTTCTATGTGCACTGCATAGGCCAAGTGCGCCGCACCCTGACCCAGGTGCACCGCGCCTGCAAGTTTTCACTGTATGGATGCAAAATCACTCCTTTGGCTTGAGAACGCAATTTGCACTAGCTCTCTTCTCCTTTGGCATACAAATGAGCTTCCTTTGACATGAAAACACTTTATATACCAATGATTTTGATTTTTCACTTATGAAAACCCACTTTCCTAATGTTTGTATTTCCCTTATCTTTTGAAACTCTGTTTTGGGCAGTTTGTCTTACTTTTTTCCTTTGATGGACTAAATGCTTTGAAATTTTGTTTCTTTTGCAGGAATTGTAGTGCAGAGGCTTGGTAAGGTGACCAGGAATACCTCTTGAAATTATTACATATAGAAAAAATGAAATTACATGAAAACTTTGCACATAAAACATAAAAACTCTATTTTTCCTCAAAATAGAGTTTTGAGGAAAAAATCAATCATTGAGCATGTGATTACTGAAATTTTTGTTGCTGAGACTTTATTTGGATACCTCATGCGCCTGCTGACCATTATTAAGCTTTTATAAGACCTTGAGGACAAATCCTATACCTAATGAGACCTAAAACCCTAAAATGACTTTTTGCAGATGTAAAGACAAAAAGCATTGTAAATGACCTAAAAATGGGTCAGTAGGTAAAAATCATGAGGGAAAAATTTATAAAATGCCACAACATCAGATGATCCATGATCCTAATGGAATGCAGATAATCAGATGAGACACCTAAAATGCAATGCAACAAGAGAATTTTGATCACTGATGGAGGGATGAAGATACTGACACTAACACTTGGACTGACCAATATACCATTTGGACCTTGGGTGAATCCTTGTGAATGAAATCAGAGGAAAGAGTGAGTAACTTTGGTGCTTACTACTAGAGGGTAGTTGATAAACCGCTTGAAAAGTGGAATACATCTTATAAGTGTCTAATAAATCCTTTGTTTTGAATTCCTTGAGTAATAATTCCTAAGACATTGGCTCTTGCTTGGGGTTGGTAAAAAACAAGAAAGTTGTGGTGTAGCTGGCCCATGGTTGGGTTGAGAGTGTAAGTCCCTCCTTAAGTTGCCAACCATCTTAAAACATGCAGGTAAGTAGATTACAATTATATATGTTAAATACTATGTCTATGATTGGTATGATGTGTTTTATGTGTATGATTTGTAATGATTGTTTGGATTATGTTGCTCAACATTATGTTTATGAATGTTATCCAAAATTGTATGATTATGCTAAGTTACTCTAGATTGTACTATTTAGTATTATGTTTATGATTGAAATATGAATAAACGTATTTATGTTTAGTTAATTGATAAATCACAAACCTATGAATAAGTTTAACCAAATTGTAAGAGGTTAGTAGAGTTGGATTGAGTGACACATTACTTCATGTGTAGCATTGAAAAAAGATATGAAATTTTCGCGTTGTGCTTTGCCCCTTCTTGTCTCAGAAACATGTAAATTTGGTGTAATGGGAACTTGTTCCCTATTACTGATCATTACACAGAATTATGGCTTTTAGGACCTTGGGCCCTTACACCATAATCAAATAGAGAATTGGAGTTTAGGTTAGTCATCCCTTCTTGTTTTGTAAAACTCCATGACTTGGGATTATATTAGTCACCATACTATTAGATGAAGATGGTGCACTACATTCAAAAAGTAGGGAAAAGTCCGATCCTGAGAGGTCGATGGCCATATTTCGAATTTATCATATCATGCATTTATACAATGCATAAGTGGAAGGGGGAGGCTGATATGTTGGCCCCTGTTTTATTGTGCTTCCTGTCCATCAAACCTCAGCTTGTGGGTCTTTGAACTATAACTTAACACACCTGTGAAGGTATGCTGATTTGATGGAAGAACTTGACCTACAAGAAATATGCCTTGTGGAACCCATTAGGACATTAAACCTTTGGGAGTCAAGAAAAGGTATGTTGATGCCATTAGGAAGCCTGACCCAACATGATGTAAGCAAGTGGAACCCTCTAGGCTATTTTGCTTTATGCCATTGGGCCTTTGGAGGAGTCATGTGGATGAATCTATGGTTGATAAATCAACTTGGCATGAAGTAAGTGGATGGATCCCACTAGTTGTCAAGGCATAGAACATTCGAGACTTGAAAGAGATAAAAAAATAACTATTTTCGATGGGATCAATGCCAATGGGATGATATTTGATTTAACCATCAACCATTTCACAAAAATTTTTAACAAGCCAAGTGACCTGATTCTCTATGGCATGGGTGCCTTGCAGACTTGACATGGTGGTGGCATGGAACTATGTGGGCCAGGTGGGGGCCATGTAGGTGCCACATGGAGTTTTATTGATGAAATGGCCTCTTTAAAGGGATAAAATTCGAAGAGGCATAAATTTCTACCAGGACTCAAATTGAGGTAAAATTTGTATTTCAAAAAAGCTCTTGATGAGTTTAATGTAATGGTGGCATTAGTTTCAAGATGACAATAGTTTGAGAAAATAGGTTTTCGTAACTCCCTCTTCATAATGGACCTTGGATATCATTTCAACTGGGTAGCACTACCATAACCTGAGATGGCATAAGTGGGTGGGAGGTGTTACACAATATCACTACCTTAAGGCTCAAATGAGTGCTATAACATTGGATAGAGGCTTAGTAGAGAACTAGAAAACATTATAAAACTCAAAATTTGCAAAGAAACTTGAAGATAAACCTCACCTTAGAGTCATTTCACTAAGTTAAAATGTTGAAGGATACCATTGTGTTGTTGGATTAGGGTTAGGGATCCTCATTATTTATGGATTGATAATTAGATCCAATTAGGTTCACTAGCCTATCTCCAATATCTTAGGCCATGAAAATTTTACTCTTAGATAATCAAGTTCTAATTGGAGCTTGAAAGAGAAGTCTCTAAGTTGACTTGACTAGGTGTATCCCTCAATTCCTGTAGGATGAAGGCACTTGGAGAAATTGAGGAGGGTAATGATAGAAACTACAATAATATTTTTGGAGTAATATTTTCTAGCTCTAAATCTTGTGATGGTTCCACTTCTTGATCTTCTTTATCTTCATAATCAATGTAGAACCATTTATTCTCATCATATTTATTCCCCTTTTGTACTTTCTTTCATAGTTTAAACATATTCCCTTTGATCCTATTTCATCCATTTGTTGAGGTTTCAACCATGTTATTTTAGGAGATGCAACATTATGTTCTCTATAGTTATCATTGGTCAATTTTCTAGTGGTCATATTTTTACTTCCAACTTTCCTTGCTAGATTGAAATCATTCTCTAGGAATTTAGGTTTAAAGAGATGCACCTCATGTTGAATCATTTCCTTTAATGTTTCCATAAAGAGGCTTAAAAAATTTTCCTCTAAAATATTCTTTACCTTAATATATAACTTTTGTGATTATTGAATGTCCTCTATACCTAAACCTTTTTTATTATGTTTTACCAATTATATGGAGCCATATATAAGCCCCATGTTAACCCTAAAACCCTTTATTAATACATATATATTTAGTGATTATTTTTCTATTGTTTTATTGTTATGTAGGATATAACTTTTCAAGGCCCCATTTTATTATAATTTTATCCTTTGGCTCCTATATATACTCTAAGGAGACCTAATCTTAGGATCATCAAATATTGTCTTATACATTTTATTAATTGTAAAAGGATGTTTCCCCCTAGAATTACAATATATTGATTTGTTTCTTATGATTTTTAAGGTGTAATGACATTTGGTTTTAGATCATCTGAACATATGGTTTCACTGTTTCAATTAGGTCATATTAGCATTTTCACTATAACATTTTGTCTAGGATGTTTCAAATGGTAATAATTTGATCTTATTTAAAAGAGATCTCAAGGAATATGTGCTTAAAGTTTTATATTTTTCTTCATTACACTTTCTATGATATATGTATGGAAGTTATGGTTGGTGATTGGTCCCAAAATCTATTTCAAATGAGTCATATTGACATTTTCACTATAACTATTTTTAGGGGATGTTTTAGACTATGAAAGTTTGTAGGATATTAGGAAGGAATTTCAATGTATGTTTGATAAATATTTTAGATTATAGTTCCCAATATTTTTTGAGATTTTCCATGTTTAAGTTAGGGTTTGTGAATGGTATTGAAATCAATTTAAAAAATGAGTGATCATGACATTTCAGCTATAACTTATTTTTTGGGAGATTTCAGATTGTGAAATTTTAAGAGATTTCAAGAGACATAATGAGGTACCTCAAGTAAATTTTTTAGAATCATATCTAAATAGTTGGACAAGTGGCATGCCATGAAAGTTTTCTCTATGTAAAATACTATAAATTAGCAAAATGGGAAAGTTATTGTAACTTTCACCTAGCACATCAAATTATCGATAGCTTTTCAGAATTGCAGAGAAGATATATCAGAGTATTGCAGGACGAAATTTCATATTCTTAATGGATCAAATAGTAGATATATATCAAGAAAACCCTAGTCATTCAAATATTCTCCAAATTAAGTTACATAAATTACAAGTGACATAACTTTTGATTAGAAGATCCATTTTTTTGTAGTCACTGAAAGTTGTGATAACTAGAAGTACTACTACTATGCCTCCAAAGAAATATAAAACACCAATTACACATCCTAAAGGCTCATCCAAGAATCATGAATAAGGTGAAGACTTAGAATTTATGTTCTCCTAATTAGAGAATAAATTTTATGAAATGGGTGGTAGTTTGTTAGAAAAGGTACATTTATGGTTCTCAAGAAAACCTTAAAAAGCTATGGATGAAAAATAAATGAATATGAATGAAAACAAGGAAGAAACAAAAAATTCTGTGAATACCATGGAAAAGTTTCTCTTGGAGAGGATTCATAAAAGGAATATTTATATCTAAGAAAATCATGAAATTATGGAGAATAATTATGTTGGAATTAAATCACCTACTAGGAGTATTTGATCACAATTAGAGAGCATAAATATTGAATCATTGATCCATAATCATGATTTTCACCCCAAGGTCCTCATTGTTAGGGCTTCAACGCAACACTAAGGAACTACTACATTATGAAGATTGATATGAAGAAGTTTGATGGTAATGATCCTATAACATATATATTCTAGATGGAGAAATTATTTGATTTACACCAAGTAGTAGTCTTAGAAAAGGTAAATATTGTAGTCATCTTTTTAGTATAAGATCAACATG
Source organism: Pinus taeda (assembly GCA_000404065.3). Lineage (NCBI taxonomy): Eukaryota > Viridiplantae > Streptophyta > Pinopsida > Pinales > Pinaceae > Pinus > Pinus taeda. Next base: position 70,073 of record APFE030081964.1, on the reverse strand, counting down.
CATGGTATAAATGGATTTCCAAAAGGGAAAAAGGACTCTATTGTATCTTGGCCCATTTTTACGAAGGAATTGATCACAGGTTATGACGATATTAAGAGAAATATATTCTTTAGTCAATTGGTAAATATTAAACAAAAAAGTTTAGTTATGGAGCACATTCAAGAATTCCAAAAGTTGTCTTAGGGTAAAGAACATTTCAGAATATAATTTTTTTATACCTATTTATGTGAATTTTAAAGGAAATCATCCAACATTAGGTGCATCGCTTTAAATCCAAATCTCTAGAGAATGTTTATAGTCTAGCAAGCAAAGTTGGAACTAAAAATGTGGCTACTAGGAATTTGGTCACTAATAACTATAGAGAAAATCATGCTCCCAATTGTAAACTGAAAAGGTTGACATCTCAAAAAATGGATCAAAGAAGAGAAAAATAACATTTATTGAATTATGATAGCAAATATAGTAACGGACATGAACTTAATAAGAACAAAATATTTTATAAAGACTATAAAGATGAATAACGTCAAGAAGTGGAATTGTCAAAATATCGAGAGATCGAAGAGACTATTCCTAAAAATTCTTGTCAGGCATTGGCCAAAATTAATAGTCCAAAAAACCCTTAAGATAAAAGGATACATAAAAAAGAAAAAATATAAAAATATTGACTGTTTCAGGTAGTGCCCATAACTTTATCAGTTAGAAATTGGAAAAACTTCATAATTGCTTTGTATATCTAGCACCAAAATTTCAAGTAATGAGTGTATATGGAGGTATTACAATTTTTTAGGGAAGCCCCATAGTATTAAGTTGAATGTGGGGAATTATTTATTGGATAGTCCAATGATTGCAATCCTAATCGGTGGTGTTGGTGTTGTATTGGGTGTCCAATGATTACAATCTTGGGGAATTGTGGCCCTTAATTTTCAAGATCTTTTCATAATATTTTCCTTATAAGGAAAATGAATTAATATTAGATATATCCAATGGAAACCCTATAAAGTCATAAGTTCTAATACGATGACAAAATTGATAGAAAAGGGCCACCATGCTATAGTCACATAATTGTGTACATTATATATTCAAATATCTATATCATCTTCTCCAATATATCTCCAAAATGTTATCAACAATCATTCCAAGATATTTGGAGAGATGCCTAAGGGTCTTTCACTTGCATAATATCTTAACGATGCTATTCATTTGCAACCTGGAAGTGTACAACCTAACATTAGGCCTTACTAGTGTCCATACACATAAAAGAGTGACATTGAGCATATGGTTCAAGAAATGTTAGAGGCTAGAATCATTCAACCTATATAGAGTGATTTATCTTAACCAATGGTGATGGTTATAAAAAATGGTTTATGGTGTATTTGTACATATTATAGATAACTCAACAAAATAATAATCAAAGATGAATTTATTATTTCTATCATTGATGAATTATTATATGAATCACATGGAGAAATATTATTTAGTAAGTTGGATCTCCATTCTAGATATCATCAAATCAGACTGAAGCAATAAGGCATTCCTAAAATAGCCTTTAAACACGTGAAGATTGTTGGGTAAATTAATTGCTTAATAAAAAACAACTAATCGCCTATACATTAATTATCAACTTGAGGAATGCCTTTTTATTTCAAGGCAATCGGAAAAATATATGCAAGCAACAACCAACAACTAATATTGTTTCTACATGATTGTATTCTACAATATCAAACTCATTCAACAAGAAATGAAATGTAAGACTTGAATAACAATGTTAAATTTACAAAGAATAAAGTAAATGATAAGATAAAGTTATGCTAATCGCATCGCTTGAATCAATACTAAATTAAACCACACCTTGCTAAATTGGAAATTGAACCTATTGCACCCAACAAAATTCAAATGCTAATCTAGAGCAGTAAAGTAATAGAAATCTAGAAATTGCAGGAAACAACAAATATGCAAGATGCAACAAACAACAAATTACTTGATTAAAAGACCTTTACTTTAAGGAACTACAATTGAAATTAAAAAATTAGCAATTAATTAAAAAATAAATCACACAAATAAACTACTTTAGATGTTCAAGGCAACACCTGATCCAAGGTAGTGGGCTTAACTGCCCGAGAGCCAATTTTCCTTGAAAAATATTTCAGATCAGATTGCGAATAACAGATGTAGAGATTAATGGATAGTTTTCTTCATTAAAATAGATTAGAGAAATAATTACATCAGAATGGAGTCCCTAGCTTTGCCTCAAATTCAACAATTGTCCATCCCCTCTCTTTCATCTCTATCTTCATTAAAATACACAGAGAGCAAGGAAAAATTACAACATCATGATCTATGATTAGATTATATAATAATTTTAATTAAAATTTTAGATTGTTTACTATAGATAAATCAACCATATCAGATATAAAATATATCTCCATCATCAATCGGCTAGAACAAGTCGAATTTGGCATTGCCGTTAGGGGTATTTGGAAAATGGTTACAACAACAAATCTAGGAAAGTCATCCTTAAAGAACCATTCATTCCTCTCAATCCAAACTAGAATTTGGAAATTTCTTAGAAAGGTCTATACTGCACAAAACTCATGTCGAATGTTTTTGAGATTCATCTTCATTTTCCCGTAAATTAAGATGAAAACTCATTACCTCTTATCCCAATGAATTTTTGAGTTAGAATATTTGACTATGAGTTGGAGCTCATATTTGCAATTTGGAAGAGATATTGAAGGCTAAAATCATGAGTGATGTTATAAAAAAACCATTCATAAGCCATCATTGGAAAAATTATGCATAATAGTCTTCAATACATTAAAAATAAAGGAGAACACGTATTACTTATCCACAAGAGCATAAATAATTATGAAATAAAATTATATTATAAATTATGATAAATGGCGTGATAAACAAATGGTATAAATGGATGAAATATATGTCATGAAATGATAATTAAAATAACAAATTAGTGGTCCAACAAAGGTCATTATGAGTTTATTTTCATGCCATTTGGACTTACAGATGAAACTTAAGCATTTCAAACCTTCAATAATTCTATTTTGAAACCCTTTCTTGGAAAAATTGTGTTAGTATTTTTTGATGACATACTAATCTACAAAAAATCTTGGCAAGAACATGTACAACATGTTGATATGGTGCTAGCACTATTGGAAGAGTAACAACTATATGCAAAGCCTTCTAGGTGTGTCTTTGGCATTTAAGAACTGGAATATTTTTGTCATATTGTATCCCATGAAGGTGTCAAAGTGGATCATAACAAAATCAAAGCTATGAGGGAGTGGTCAATCCACAAGACCTTAAATAAACTTAGAGGATTTAGGATTGATGGGATATTAGCACAGTTTTTCAAGAAATATGATCAAATAACAACAACTCTAACGAAACCATTGAAGAAGGAAGCATTTCCTTGGACTAAAGAAGAATCCAAATCTTTTGAAAAACTTAAAGATGTTATGTGTACAACTCCTATCCTAGCAATAATTGACTTCAGAAAAACCTTCCTTGTGGAGTGTGATGTGTTAGGCCATGACATTGGTGTAGTTTGATGCAAGAAGGAAGGCCCCTTTAATTTGAAAGTAATTAAAATAAAGGAGATACCTTATGCAGAGGCATCTATGAAAAACAAATGTTGGCCATGTTGTGTGAAATTAAGTAATCAAATCCATAATATAATAGGAAGACACTTAAAATAAAAAACATATCATCATAGTTTGAAGTAAATTTTGGAACAAGGATTATCTTCAGAAGAGAAACAAAAAGGAGTTACAATGATGTTGGGTTATGACTTTGAAATTATCTACAAAAAGGGAAAACAAAATATTGTGGTAGATGCACTATAAAGGAAACAAGAAGACACATATAGTTTATTGGGTGCTATTTCCATTCCAAAATCTGATTGGGTGGAAGAAGTATAGAATGGAAGCTAGATGAGAAAGTATGCAATATTAATCAATAATTAGATGATGACCCCAATGTAGTAGGTGTGAGGATTATTTGTTTTGGTATCAAGATTACTTACACTTATGTAAGAATTCTCAACTCAAATAGAAGCTCCTTTTGGAATTACACACTTATTTTGTAGGATATTCAAGGTTCTTGAAGTCATACCATAGGATCAAGAAATATGTTTTTTGGGGAAGGTCTTAAAGCAGATGGGAAAATTTTTATGGTTGAATGTATGGAATGCCAATAAAATAAGGGAGAGAAAATGAGTACCCTAGGATTACCACAACCATTAGCCATATCAATCTAGTGTTGGGAAGAAGTTTTGATGGATTTTATTAGAAGTTTACCCAAATATAAAGAAAAGAGTTGATATAGTAGCAGTAAATCAAATGAAATAGCATGCCCATTTTCTCTCTCTTTCTCATCCTTTTAAAGAAAGTATAGTGACAAAAGAATTCATGGAAACAATCCAATTCTACATGGAATACAAATGATTATTTTAAGTGATAGATAACCAATTTTCACTAGAATTTTTTGGACTAAGTTATTTTCTTGTTTGGGTACTCAATTATATCATCACTCTTCTTATTATCCTCAATATGATGGGAAAACTAAGGTTATGAATAAATGCTTAAAAGGATGCCTACATTTCTTTCTAGTTTATAAAAATACATAATGGGTCAAGTGGTTTCCCTTGGAAGAATGGTGGTATAACATATCCTTTCATGCTTCATCAAATATTTCATCATTTATGGAACTTTTATATCATACTCCATCCATCACATCATCCTTGAAAGGGAATATAAGGCTCAAGAATTAGAATACCACATATGACACCAACAAGATGTTCTCAAACTATTGAAGCACAATTTAGTTATAGAAAAAAATAGGATTAAACAACAATCATATAAACATCAAAGTGAAAGTGAATTTGAAGTGGGGGATTGAGTATTTGCGAGACTACAACCATATAAAAAAATGTACCTCAAGAAACAAAATAAGGACAATAAATTATCACTAAGGTATTATGGACCCTATAAGGTGTTGCAAAGGTCCATTGAAAGTATGGCTTGCAAAATGGAGTTTCCCCCATCTTCATATGCACATCTAGTCTCTCATTTTTATTTATTAAAGAAGGTAATCAGTGTGAATATCCTAGTCCAAACTATTTTACCATATTTTAATGAAGAAGGGAAAGTTAAACAAAAATTAGAAACAATCCTAGAAATAAGAATTAAGCACTTGAGAAATAGAGAAATTACAAAGTACCTCATTAAACGGAAGAACCTACTAGTGGAAGAGGCGACATACAAATATGCGTTGTTCATGTAGAAACATTACAAATAGTCAAGTGTTGAGGAAAACACTTGTTTTAAGGGGAGTGGCATATTAAGCCCTATATAAGCCCCATGTTAACTTTTAAAACCCTTAGCAAGCCCTAAATACTGTGTGATTACATTCTATGGTTATATTGATATGTAGGATAGAACCTTTCAAGGTCCCATTTTATTATAATATTACCATTTGTCTCCTTTTGTTTTTCAAGTCCAACATTGGTGAGGCTACATCATGGTCATGTCCAAGAATAACACTTGAATAGGGTAGGAAATTTAACTAGTGACTTAACATCTAGGAGTGCCTTAACAATGCAACCGATCATCATTTATACAAGACCTTGTGGACATTACCCTTTGTCTCCAATTTATATACTAAGGATAACTATTGTTAGGATCTTCAAATCTTGTCTTATAAATTGTATCCATTGAAGAAGGGAGTTTCCCCCTCAAAGTGGATTGTCAATATTGGTTTCTTATTATTTTTAAGGTGCAAGGTTAATAACAAATTGACTAAAGATGATTTAGGATGTTTGAGGAATGAGATTAAATATTGACAATAGAATATATTAAAAATGTATGAAAATGATGTAGAGGAAATATTGGAAGTAGAATACATCACAAGTGCGTAAAAGAAATAATGTAGAGGAAAAAATAGCATGAAAAACACTTAACTAATTTTATTAAATGGTGAAAATGCCATAAGATCACATCATGAGAAACTTCATGTATTTTACAAAATACCCATATTTATATTATTTACAATTGTGTTTTCACCTAAAGTCATGCACTTTTGTTACATTTCAAATACCACATGTTACAAAAAACCATGGCTAAACACCATAAATCATTATAATAAAAATTAACGAATGGTTGTATATGGTAAAAGCTAATTGTTCCATTAGTTTTTTTTTCCACCTTTCAATTACAATGGATGGATATCATGGTTTAACAAAACCATGGTCTTGTAAACCACCAATAGTATAAAACAATATTGATCATGGTAATTCACTAACATACACTTGGATCAACCCCCCCTAGGAAGCAATGGTCTCCATTGTGTCAAGTTACCTCATCAGATGGGGAAACTTTTGTTGAAATTGAATCTCAGTAAGCCACTTGCCTTGATGAAGAACCTTCTTTGCTTTGAAACATTAGTAGATTTGTATTATTTACTAGAATATATACTTCATCTTAGTGTACATGATTTGATCCATTTTATCCTAAAACCTATGTGGAACTTGATGTTGGTCATTTCACTATTTTTACTTGCTATTGGCTTTTTCTAGGACATCATGAACCTATTGTTGGAAGTGTGGGATTCCTTCAACAAATATTTTTAGGCCGACCAAATGATAGACCAAATGAGAAGGGGAGAAAGCTCAGGGCCCCTGATATATTGAAAAGGGATCAATAGATGCGAGGCCTGAGATATCGACCGACTTGAACCTTGATATACTCTTGGGACTTCCAGCCTGGTATGATCAATTGTTCCATTGGATCTTGCTCGAAAAACCTACTATTATATATGTCATTTTGACCAGTGATTCCAGTCATTCATGAGAGACTTCCTTGTGGTTTTTCCAACCTGAGATTGCCCTCCTTGTGGTTTTTCCAACCTGATATTTCCCTCCTTAGAGGTGACTTCGAGACCAGAGATAGTGACATTCATTATATAAGTCATTATGACATCCATGTGGTCATTTCATGAATCGGTGATGCAGAGTGAGGAGTTGAGTGAGTGAGAGAGGGAGAGATATGCCGCCACTATCTTATATCTATTATTTCATACATTTCTCAATAGTCCAAAGACCACCATCAAACCTACTATATATGTCAATGTGCATGAAGAAATTGCTCACATTCTAGTTGCGGAATGATTTCAATCTCTTATATATGGTAGTTGAGAAGATGCATGAATCGAGAGCCCCGTGGAAGGATTATAAAGAGTGGAGGGTGGGGCTTAGGTTGTATGGAGGCCCAACATCCCATCCTTTTTCTTATCAGTAAGGCCCGATGCGCTTTGATCAATCCCTCTCCTTGACAGTCGAGTGTGCTAACGCACCCTCACCCACAGAATGAGTGAGTGACTTCGTCCCTCTCCTTAGCAGTTGAGCCCTCACCCATGAATGAGTGAGTGACCCCTAAAGTCTATGATGCCCTCTCCTTTTAGTTCTTCAAGTTCCTCTCCCAATTGTGAGCCCGCTGCGGTTCCTCAAATTAGATTACGTAATTACATAATATAATGATTGGGAAATCACGAACAAGTTTCAGTTGATGGCCAAGCCTTAACAGCTCGAGCCCTGCCTTACGCATTCCTCCCAAGTTAGATCATCCAAGAGAAGTTCTGCTAGTTTCCGCTGGGTCGAGGAGTAGGGAGCCATGTCAGAGTGGGAAAGGGCCCGGGAGGAAGGAAGCAAAGGCCCCATACTACTATGGGCATGATTCCGATTAGTCTATGATGTTCTCTCTTATCAGATACGGCGTACGTACTCTCGCTCTCCCTACCTACATGTCAGGCATGCTATTATATCATTAAGTCAGTGTCTCATAGTTCTATGCGAGCATGCACACTCGGTCATAGCCGAAACATGACATCCAGCACTACTTACAATCTCCTTCGCTACATCGGGCACGACTCATGTCATTTGCATAGCCATGAACTCTGAAGTACATGGAATCTGTCTCACTATTGCCACAGCTAGCAGGGAGAATTCCTTCTTCCATTAGCGGAAGTCCATCGCTCTCTTATATATGTCATTTCAATCAATTTTCGGCACGACAAAGCGCATGAACTCTAGGAACTTTGAGAGAAGCACTCCCTTGGCGAGGCAACATTTCATTAGAGCTCATTCCCTCCTAATTGAGAGCTAGGGTGTTGGCCCTATCTCAAACAGATCTAGAGACAGACATGTGCTTTGGCTATGCTACGAAGCTTTCTCTTTCCTTTCATTGTCTGAAATGACGTATATAATTCAGAAATGACATATATAATTTAGAAATGACGTATATAATTCAGAAATGACGTATATAATTTAGAAATGACTTATATAATTCAGAAATGATGTATATAATGATGCTTGGAATCTCATTCATCAGAGTGGGTAAGTAGTTCCTTCCCAAACATAATCAAAACAAGGAATCCATAGAATTTAAAGTTCCACCCAAAAACACAATCAAAACAAGGCATAAAAAGCATCTAAAGCTCCACCCTGTAATAGGTTTAGGGAATCCAAAGTTGCTAAAAATACACCCCACAATCAATTTAGTGAATCCATAAATTATAGTGCTCCACCAAAAACAACACTATAGGAATATAGATTTCCAATATTCTCCACCCACTTTGTTTATAAGGAATCCAAAACCATAGTGCCTCCACTTGTCTCCTATAGGAATCTAGAGCCAACTATGCGTTCCACCTTATTGTCTCCATGGGAATCTAGAGAATTGGATCTCCACCTATAAACCAAAAACTTAGGAGTCTAGAGTTCTATCCAAGATCCACCTAATGCACCTAGGGATCAAAATCACTTTCTCCACTTTATATATCCACAACAATGCTCTTTTTTCCTTCCCTCCACCTTTCTCTTACACTACTTTCTTCTATATCCTCATCTCTCTTGTGTCTGTCTCCCCCCTTGACTCCTCTTTCTGGAAGACAGTTCATGGCATTCTCACCATGGCTTTCTCTACCATAGGAGTGGGATGGATCATCCTCTTTCCTTAGCGCGCATATGATGTATTAATTTTTTTTGCATTTGTCACCCCTTCCAACAATAATCCATACATGAGCTTTAATTCCTAAACATTCATGCCTTCACTACTTTGTTGAGTTAAAATTGCGTGAATTTAGTTTTAGAGGCATGTTATTGTTCAACCTTCTAAATAAATATTTCTCATAAGTGCCATTCGTCAAATTAGATAAACAAGTCAAAAAATAAATGTAGGTTTTGGGGTTCCATAAGCAATCTCCCCCTTCACCTCCATAGACTCTAAATTTGTGTCCCTCTCTGTCCAATCATCATTTTCAATAGAGAAATGTTTGGTAAAAAATGGGTCTCAAAGCAAAAATGTACAGCCAAAATAAAATTTGTAAGAAGTAAAAGGATTCAAGATTGTGATTTCAACTATGGGGGATGATTCACCATTTGTTGAGTAAAAAGGTAAAAAGCTAAAATAATGAAAATCTACTTTTTCAACTTGTATTTCAACATCTCTCCCCACATTTTTACTCAATTTTTGAGTAGGATCGCATGTTCGATGCAGAATTTAATTCCTCATCCAAGGAGTACCCATGTTGCATACTTTTGATGGACCCTGCTACACGAAAAAGGAGAAATACATGAAAAAATGTGATTGCAACCACATTTTTCATGTATCTCTCATTTTTTGTGTAGAAGGGTCCATATAAAGTATGAAACATGGGTACTCCTTGGATGAGGAATTAAATTTCACATCCAATGAGTGCTCCCGCTTAAAATTTGAATAAAGCTAAGGGGAGATAAGTTGGACATACTAGTTGAAAGAGTAGTTTTGTTTTTTTCCCTCCAAAATTTGATGAGGTAATTCAATCTTATTTTATCATTTACATAATTGTTTTATAATATTCCTTAGGATACCCATTATAGACCTCAAAATTTCTCTAATTATCATTTACATTAATTCACATTAGTTTACATAGCAATTCTTACAACAATATTTACAAGAGAGTGATAATGGGGTTGTTATGGGAAGTATGAACAAAAATTTGAAAAGGAAATCTAGGTAGCCTTAATAAACTTGGTTGAATTTTGAATAAAAAGAGATTTGATTGTAGAGTAACGAGAAGGGAAAACAATAATAACTACCACATAAATGCTTCAAAAAAATAGGAGCTAGTGTGAAACCAAAACAAAGGCCTCTAACATAAGAACTCGCCATCAACCATAAAATGAGGAATGTGGCTTGTAGATGCTAAAAGGTATAAGTAGGAAGTGTAGCCAAATATTTAAAGAAGGCTAAGTAACTCCAAGTTACCAACACAATCAAACATCCATATAGAAATCGAAGTAACAAATTTCAAACTTCTCGAGAAAAGAGATTAATTCTCTAAGCTAAATCCCAAATCAAACATAATAATTAGGTACATATGTATAATAGAAAAAAATATCATAAAATGGGCATTATTATGGGCACCAATCCATATAGAGTGCATGGGTTGCTAACCATTGCAACCATAGTCAAGTCAAAATAGGAATTGCTTCTTGATGTGCGGTTCACTCTTTAGAAAAATAATTGTTGCTAAACAAAAAGGTAAAACATAATGAATCACTCAAGGAAGCATTTTATTCCATCCCCCATTATGTTGAACTAGATGGACATACATGACAAAAGTAAATATCTCAAATGATGGCAAAAGTATGGAGGGACTAGTTGAATGTGATGATGATGTTGAACAACCATCCAAGAGACACTCCAAAGTGGCTAGTCAAGGTTTGGAACAAAAAATTATTCGTGGAGGTGAACGTCTGGTGACACTCTAATAATATTTGCATGAGTGACCCAAAATCCACAACTCAAGGTGCAAAAAAACAGATACCAAAAATAAAATACGCCATGGACAACAATCCTTGATATGGGTCCTAGTAAACAAGTTCATGATAGGTACCAAAGTACAAGTGAGGAATCAATTCTTTTAATTTATCCATATTTTGATAAAAAACAAGAATCTAAAAATGGCATTGTTGGCTTAGGGGGCCCTAACCCAAGTTCGGAGTTAGTTGCACCAACCAACAAAACCC